>VOMN01083417.1:0-68369 GCA_014899125.1 Orchestia grillus | reverse complement strand
AATGCAACAATCACGGCGACCACATATGTCGACAGTGACCGTGTGAATGCGAGAGCCATGGCGACGAGGATTCTGTGATTAATCAATTAACTCTTTACTGTCTACATAAATTTCAAGATCTGCTTTTGTAAGGATGCTGCTACCTTTTCGTCAGACTCTAATTGCATCCGTATTACACATATACGTAAGGCTGCAGCTAGTTGTCCGTACAAAGCTAAACGCCGCTTATCGTTAAGATAATTCGACCAGCAAAGGGCTAAAGCAATAACGTCCGCCACGGATCTCCGCTGTCACACCGGCCTCCGAGGCGGGAGAAAGGAGTCTGGAGTGTCGTGACTCGATCGTGGGCGTCGGTAAGTCGGTCGAGGTTGTGACCCGGCGGCTGGAGAGACGGAAGCTCCTTCGTTCTACTTTGCCATCCATGAATCTGATTTAAGCGAACGTTTGCCACTGTACGTTAAGCTTTAGGCCCTTGCGCCTTGAATTAATGTCTACGAAAGTCCTTACATGGCTATGTTTGATCTGCAACTGGCACACAGTAAAAGCTTCACAAACAACATTGAATCTCAAAATTGAACTGTGGAACTTAAAACTGAGCTTTTTCAAGTAGGAGCTCTAATTTTGTGTTTGTAGAAATTATGCTGCGTGCACGCGATATTCTCAACTATTAATCTAGGCTACTATGCTAATTATTTAAAATGTTTGCTAAAACAACGAATTTAAACAGGACAAATGTGTTCATTTTATTCAAGTTTTGTTGAGCACTCAAACATCAACAAAAGGCTCCTCGTGCTTTGTTTGCGTTGTAGATCAAATTCACTAACGCTTTTGTACTCTTTGTGCCGTAAATTGACGACGATATTCGCCGAATGCCATATCGTCTCCATTGTATGAACAGCGTTGGATCTCATATTTAGCATCCTTCCCGTTGATAGAAAATCTTTTTTCTTCATTTTCCAACTTTGATTCAGGCTCTCTAAACTGTACAATTAAATCTCATATTCTGATTCGTAGCCCATTTTTCTATTGTTTTTATGCCCATTTTTTATCATAAAAATTTAGCAATTTGCCATAATCAGGAAGTGAGATGCCGTTTTCCGCGATGAATCCTTCTTTCGTTCATGGGGCTCACGTCGGCAGGCAGTCTGAAATGCCTTCCCGTTTTTCAGGCATCGAAGGTCACTATGAACCCTACAGAGGGTTCAAGGTTGGAATATTGGTAGTGGGGTTGAACACTTCCGAAAACAATACTTTTACTCTCTTTATGAAGCTTGGAAGTAATATTAAGCTTAACGGGGAACACTACTCAATTAAAGTCTAATTCGTCTGAGTTTATGTTTTAGCCGTGCTATTTTCTAAATGTTACCTCCTCGTACTACGAGGAAATATGAGGAATTGTTACCCAATGGCTTAGTAGTTTAATTACGCCTAGTTTTACACATGCACCTCAAAAAGTAATGAAATAATATTGCAGTGGTCATATTAAGCTTCGAGTTTCGAAGGTCCCCATCTATTTTGCGACCTTTCAAACTAGTTTTTAATAACCAACATTCTCGGTTACTTCACCCATTGGGTGAAGGAAAATCATTCTGTCTTTGCAATGTTGAATTTGTTTGAGATTGATATCAAAATTTAAGACTCTTATTCAGCCTCACCCTATGATTTGATGTCATATTGGGATTTAGAATACCCAATTGTTTTATTCAATGTTTAATTCTTCAGAGCTCATACGAATGATCCGAATCGATGTTATCATGTATCAATTTTAATTTGTGTTAATCGTGTTCTCGTGTTGTAGCCAAATTTGTAACTTTCCTTTCCCGCGCTTTTCACGGCACTTCAAGTTGTGTAGCAGTCTTGCTAGTACGCGCTTAAAAATTCCTTGAAAAATATAGGATTCATGCGCGAACTTTTCGACTGCCCCTCGTGTGCAAGATTAATACGTTTCGTATCTTTTGGTTGTTCATTAAACGAGCAAGTTCGGATCGTCCTACGACCGCGCACAAACAACGATGCTCAGTTGTTTCACCCACGAGGTGACCTGCGCTCATTACCCACACCTTCGCCTACTTCTAAAATGCGTTGATGGCAGCCTTATCATTTGGGTACCTTATTCGTGGTGGCAGCGGTGGGATAAGAAGCCTTGTTATAGAAGGTCATGGACGCTCTGCCCATACCTCACTCGCGCCTGAACGGGTGGGCTGAGTGAAGGTTGGGTCAGCTTCAGAGACAGAGCTGCGTCTCGCTACTTCCTTCCTGCTTCCGATCTCTGTCAGCTGCAAACGTTGAGCGAAATTCTCTAAACAATTAAAGCAATTTATTGCCAAGAGCGTTACACGAGTTAAAATTAAATATGGAATTCTTAACGCTGTTTTGATGGGCATATTTAACTTTAGCTACTTGTGGGCCCGCATTCTCTTGAGTTTAGACTGATTGACTTTGGAGTTCAGTTGATACTGGCAAAAAAGCGGCACATAGATCTCAAGAGCCCTACACAAGATCAGTCAAATTCTGAGAGCAGTGTCAGAAGATACGCAAATGCAGGCATCGAATGCTAACTTTGCTCTCAATTCCCGGAATTCAAGAGACTGTACAGTCCCTTGATTTCCGACCTAACTCTAGATTTGAGAGGAAAGTTACCATTCGATTCCCATATTTGGGTGTCTTCTGAACTGTCTTCAGACTTCGACTGATCGTGTGAAGAGCCCTTGTGGGTTATAGCCAGGACCTCAGTGTGCGTATTTGTGAGCTTCGCCATTAGGCGTGAGAACGAAGAGAGTTATATTAAAATATATAGGGTACGAGTATAATTGAGTAGTAGCGTTGTACAGGAAATAATGTGTTATATGTATAATTTTAGGGAAGAAAAAATTTAAAGCACAATAAATATCCCAGCTATTTTTCGAGGACACTATAATTTAAAAACGAGAAATTCTGAAGATATATCGTAAGAATAAACGAAAAACACTGCAGCTGCTAGCAGTATTAAAATTACCAGCATCGAAACTTCCGTGCAGAACATGTAATGATGGTGAAGATTTTTGAAGATTTCTGACAGTATCACTTCGACTTTTCGTGAACGTGAACACCGCAGTTTCAGTTTGCAAAAAACGTGCCACCATTGTACAGGAATACATAGCTTCGGATTCAGAAGCTCCGACTGTCAATTGACATGACTCGTAAACCAATACTAAAGTTAGAATACATGCACAATGGGAAGACGAGCATTCGAGCGCTGAATTTCTTTGTAAGAGACCGCGACAGCTGTGAATTGTTCTCGTTTATCTTTTCTTCTGCCAGCTTTGGTGGGGAATTCGACCCCGAGCCATAGCCTTCATTCTCGCATTCCTGCCCAGTGCACCACACGCCTTTTGGCGCTGCCATTCTGGGAGGGATGATCTGGTCCTCCTATCATACTACTCGAGCTATGTTTCTTGTGGTCATTGAGTTTTGAAAAGCTCGAATGTGAATGTTGCTCAGGCCGATCATGCCTAAACAACAGCAACATTTTAAAAGTTTTTCTGATATTGTGTTACCATGTTGTGTTGAGCATGTTAGTGCTCCAACAGATCATACCGGAGCAGTAGCACTTTTAACGCACTTCGTTGGATAGGGGGTAAACATTCAATTTAAGGCGATATCTTTCATCTGTCACTAAATTAAAACGCAGTTGCCATTGACTTGTAGAATAATTATTAAAATAATATGAACTGTTTTGAACACACTCGTCTCGTGAGGCAAAGGATAGGTAATAGTGTTAGGTTAGTTAGGTTGGCCTATCCTGTTATAAGAGGACTGGCGACTCCATGCAGAGGAGCTGTTAGGTTACCTCAGCTATAAATATGCCTCCGGGACTTCTGTTCGCACCCACTTTGCTTCTGTCAATTTTTATACCATCTTCGCGATCCCTTCTTTGTCTTTTCTTTTTCTTCCTTTTTAACATGTTGTTTCAATGCGAGGAGAATCTGGTGTAGGAACACACCTGTGCATAGATTCCACGTTTTCTGCAGTCAGTACTAGATGGTCCCTTCTTCTCTTAGCTCTCTTTGGATCACATTTCATGTTGATAGGGCGCTTCAAACTAACAATCAAATGATGCCTTTGCACCCGAATGAGTTTAAGTGAAATAGCTAGGCAGGACTAATCGAAGAACAAGTAGCATCACTACCACCTTCGTTATGTGATCATTATCGCTACTGTTAGTGCAACCCGCTGCACCTCTGCAGATGGTGAGTTAGGCCTACAGTTGATTTTTCAATTTTGGTAGAAGATGAACTCTACGCCTTTTGTGAGAGGTCACTCTAGCTACTCGTGAAGCACTTTGGCACTGCGTTTTGTGTACAGGCTGTCTTGAACTACGTTGCCGTCCTGTGATTACGCAATCATAGCGCGTTTGCTAAATATCGTAAGATTAGATGTCCTAAAAGTAAGTTACAAATAAACACGCCGATGATATTCGTAAAAACATTAAAAGAAAATTATACGATATTCAATGTAATTGACGTCTAATCGACAACTAAACTGTGGGGACAATTCTGTGGGACACCCTGTATGCGTATAGGGATGACTTCAGTAGGATGCGAAATAAATCATGCCTAGAATTCGCTGCAGTCCCGGGTAATAACGTTATTCTCCTCAGCTGAGGGCAAGAGCAAGTATCCTATCAAGTAATAAAGATCAAGCTATCAAATACTTGAAGGACAATGGCCAACGCAAATTCAGTATATTTTTTCAATTTAAATTATTTTAAAACGTATGAAATTAAAACTGTTGAGACCCTTTGGATTTTTATTTTTTTTTAGTTTTGCATGATATTATTTGTGTTCATTACGCATGTGACTAAATTATATACTAACCTGTTAATTGACATCATATGATGTCTGCGTGGTTGTTGCATTCATACGGTCGCTGTCGATTACACATACCGTGTGAATGCAACACGGGCCACCTGGGCGGTGACCGTTAACAGGTTAAACTTGTGTTTTATCCTAAATACAACACATTCTTTGGCGCATTAGTCTCATTGCGTAAGTTTTTGAAGTACTTGTATTTAATGTTTCTTATTTCCATGTATTTATTACTCATTTCGGAACTAATTTGAAGTTTACGTGACGTAAAATATTACTTTTCTGGAACATAGAATTAATTTTACTATTAATTTTACATGGTCGCTTAGAAATTTCCCGACAGGTACCAGTGAAACGTTAGTGGCACTATGGCCTTGGCGCAAACTATAATTCAACGCAAGCCATCCATGACAAAGATCCGACTACCTCACATCTTACATCAGTGATGATGTTAGAAAATTTTTCAAGGATTCTACATCCTTACATCTTCGAATGACATTTACTTCCGGTCATTCGCAGACTGTTGTCGTACTAAAGGCAAAGAAAATATCACACTACGCGTTTCATACTTACGTAGCAACTTACATTGAGTAAAGGAGACGCGCGGCATAGATTTGGTCACTGAATAACTCGTTGCTCACGGAAATCATTCATTGAGAAGGTCGCTGTGACCAGAATGGGTGAAAGTGATGCACATTCTGTCACCTCCTGCACTCACGCGTAGGCAGCCACGCGATCTCGACGAGTTGGACTTGGCGAGCTTTGACTCTAATATATATTTTGTGTTAAACGTGTACGCGTTTCTACTACGTGCACGCCCCTCACACTAGAGATCTAGGTCAACTTGGCCGACTCTGGTTGTTCTGATGCCAAGAATTGTTTTTAAGTTTGTTGTGGCCACGAATTTTGCCTTCTCTATTAGTAGTTAACCAAGCCGTTGTGCTCTAGTTGGTTGTCTCATCTTTAGTTACGAACTACGTTTACTTTTCTCATTTTTTCCCTTGCTTAACAGCCGTCAGTATTTTTTCGTATGATTCTCCTAACTCTGCATTCTGATTTACAGCATCCAAATTTACTGTGGAGAAATGCACTTGAATAATTTCCCATTTTACTGCAAAGTTTTCCGTTGCATATGTTGGTCAGATGGCGAACTCGGTCATTACGCGTAATGACTAAATGGGGCATATAGTGAAACCAAGCGTTGTGCAACATGCCTGAACATTTCAGCCATTACGTGAACTGACTTGTTCACTTCGTCTTTGGTTAGGTCAAGTGAGGCAACTAGTGTAATGTGATCAGCCATGACATGAAATTACTAAAATTATCAGTCATTATACGAAATGACTGATTTCACTGTGTGACTGTAACATGTATACGTCAAAGTACTTAAGGTTTGAGTTTTACATTACAAATACCTATCAAAATGAGAGAATTGTGTATAAGCGATTCTTTTAGTCTAGTATTGTGTATTAGAAGATCGAGCAAAATAATTTTTGTTATTGGTGCAGTACACGGACAAGCAATATGTGTACTGGAAGTATATGATTTGTCTGCGATTTCGTAATTTGAACTCGTGCATTCAAGGCGCCCTGACCGCTCTGCAGACTCATTGCTATGGAAACGATTGGTTTTTGAACAATTCGTTGTGCTGGTTAAGATTTTTGGTGTTGTGCTACCCCGTCAGCTCGTAACATCAAAACTTAACTAGGCTTTATTAGCTCCCTGCTTTATAAATAAAGCATATTTGCCTGTACGGAACTCATCAGAACTCAATTTGAAAGTGCTCATTTTCTTACTCGTTCGTTTGACTGTGCGTGCTGTCCGCATACTGCCCCAAAACAGGACGTGATGAAGTATTGAGAACTTAAAAGCGTGATTGTAAAAGTTATAAACCGTTGTATTAATGATTACCCCTAGTTGTATGGCTCTTATTGGTGCGCAGACCTGGATTTTCTTGAGCCATAGTCGGCGGTTGGCAAATCACGTTGTACCAAATTTAGAGGGCCTTTGTTCTCGAGTTCCTTTTTAGCGCGAGCGTCCTCATTGTTCTGGCGAGAGCTCAAAGAAATTGCCTTTTTGAAAGGACGTTGATTGAATGTTTGAATTATGTGCTCCTCTTCTGACACTAAAAATATTTTAACAATATTTTAGTTTTTTACGGCTATCTCTAGAGATACTGTTCTGGGATTCGTTTCTTGCAGACAATATGATATTTTTATTTTTTATTCCATTTGAAAATTGGCAGTGGAGTCTCAAAGTGAGTTAACTCGATTCTTTGTTCTTTTTTCGTCCTTTTTTTTATTGGATCGAACCTTTGTGGTCGACTTCCATCACTGCTATTCATCCGACTTGCAAGGAAGTTTTCTGTATGTAGATGCACTTCTTGTTCGATATTTTTAGCCTCCTTTGCAGTCTTGCATGCCACTCTAGTGAACATTGATTTTTCGGTGCGTTTTTAAACGACACCGATTTTCAGCTCGTCTTGAAAAAGAGCCACCGTGATCTGTGTATGTAATAGTTACTCCACCCTCCGTTTGCAGCTTTCTTAGGCTAATGAGCTCTGACAAATCCCATAAGGCTCGAACAGTTACACTGATGAATCGCTCCTTGTGAGTGGGAGAGACGTGCTCTCGGAACGGGGTGATCGTACTCTGAAAAGAGGCCCTTGGTCAATGCACATGTTTGTAACTTTTCCGCCGACTCTAATGATCAACAATCGGGAAATATAAATCTCTTTGGTCAGACACGAACCACAGGTCCTTCGTGCAGCGTGAAGAATTTGCAACTATTTGCTCAGGAATTGTAATTTTGTCTGATCGACATTCGGTTTTGGTTGTTCGAGCTTGATGTTCGGTTACGGATGACCAGTTTCACACAAGTACTTAGATGGTCGACGTGGTGTACGCACCGATTCTAAGGAATGAGTAAACCAAAATCTCAAACAATGGTGCTAGTGGATATGGAATAGTTAGTCGTAAATGAATTCATTTTACGAATCTGTTCAGTTAAAGTGCAGTTATATTAATTTCGCATTTCGTAAGGTATATTGCCGAAACCATTGTTAATAGCTTTAGATCAGAGTTAAGGTTTGTCTATTGTATACTGTTAAGACTTGCGTCTCCAGAGGGCACTGTTAGGTTACCTTAGCTCTAGGTAGGCCTTCAGGATTTTTACCTTTGGAGCCCACTCTGCTTCTTTCCTGTTCCATGCCTTTCTCGCTGATTATTTTTAATCTTTTCTTTCTATGTTTCTATGCGCGAAGTACTGTGTGGGAACACACTTGTGCATGGATTCCACGTTTTTTTGAAATTCGTACTAAATGATCTCTTCTTTTTACTCTCTTTGGATTTAGCATTTCATGTGAATTGGGAAATTTAAACTTGCTATTAATAATCCAATCCTTTAAAACTGTGCAAGCTTGAAGAATTAAGATAATAGATTTTTTGTTTATTCGTATATGTACATACAATGAAACTGTACATTCGTTAGTTTCGTCTTGGCGAAATTTTGATTTTCGCCAACTTATGTTTCCTATAAATTCACTTTCGGGCTAGCACCTACTTCTTCGCATGGCAATACGATAAATGTTGGTTATGCTAATGTATTGTGGTGGGATTTCAGATTTTGAAAGTCTTAAGTAATAAAGTTCATATTTACCGTATAATCTTGTGTTCAATTTTTTGAGTAATTGAATATTCGCGAATTTTGACACATAGATTTTATACTTCATATTAATTTCATTTAAATTATTAAAATTTCCTCGGATATATTGTGCATGCATTGCTTCTTAGTAAATGATTACTCAATATTTTTATTCTTATCACAAAACTCCCCTTTTAGGATGTACGGTATTTTTCTGGAAGTTGAGAATGACTTGCAAATCTCGACTTAACTGGAACTTTTATCATAAAGCACTCGCTCAGTCCACGCGTGGGTAGGCCTGAGAGAGCTCCTAGCGAGCCGAGGTTCTAGCTCATTAGCGTTCATAGACGGATTTTTAAAGCCTCTTGTAAAAACTGATGCAGTGGGTCCATTTAATCTCATTCGGAAGGTCGGCCAGTAAACTTACCTGTTGATGAACTCTTGATAAAAGCTTCATCCGGACTGCGTGGCACACCCTCCTCACCATCTTCGCCCACACGGACGACTGCAGTCAAAGGCTCAGTGCAATGCACCCGCTTCTTGCCCGGCAGAAGACATCGTCGAGGTCGCCTTCAATCCGGTTTAAAAAATGACCTCAGCAGGGTAAAAATAAAGCAGATCTAATGGTGTAACAGTATACTAATGTAAGAAATGATATACTAAAAACATCAAAGTGCTAATAACATTTTTTTTTAGTTTACTCGATTTTTCAGAACGTTACATGTTAGGTGCATTTATTAGCAGTCTGCTCTGCGATTTAATGTTAAAGCCTGTTCTCATTTTAAAACGCTTCGTGCATTTCGGAGAGCAAACTTAGTAGTCTAGTCTGCCAGCTGTCGTTACAAGACAAAGCTTTTGGGCTTTCATGGATTTGCGACTTCATCACACAGAAGTTAAGAAATATATTCAAGTGTATGAAATTCGGGGACCTTCTATGTCATGCATTACGGGGCAATCTTAAATTATAGCACATTCTGTAGCACCAGCTCGGTTCTCTTTACCGACTGCACTTCTCATGACGACCTCCAAGGGCTCAATACTTCTGGTTCCCAGTAGGTAAACAGAATTTTGTTGCAGGAAGCTTGGTGGATAGCGTGTTTATTTGTGAATATGCTCATGATGGAGCTAGTTTTTCGAATGTAACTTTTTAAAGGATTATAATGCTCTTTGCCATTCGTAAATAGAATCATCTTACTAAATTTTGTAACTATTCTTCCTGGTTACTGGTTATGCAGAAGAGAATTCGGTACAAATTATTTATTGTTCAATCTAGAATGCACGAAAAAAAGCGGGCACACAGTTTCTTCATTTGATTGATAAAAAATTCCTTTAGTTAACACAATATTCGTATTATTTTCTAGCTCATGGCTTGAACTTTAACTTTTTCGAAGCAATATGACGACGTTCACTTGTTTATTCGCTGCATAAATGCTTTAATTTGTCCATACAGGGCATAAAATGCCTGCGAGGGTGTACGTTAATGCGTCTCCGTCCCACACCTAAATTTGTGATTAAATCAGGCTCTCCGTCGGTGGGCCATTAATAGCTGTCAGCGCTTTTAATGAGCAAACTGGGCTATGACCCTCTCGTGATAACTGGGATGTGAATCTACCTTGATTAACTGGGATGTGAATCTACCTTGATTAACTGGGATGTGAAGCTACCTGGGCTATGACCTTGTCTTGGTAACTGGGATGTGAAGCTAACTAGGCTATGACCCTGTCGTGGTAACTGGGATGTGAAGCAAACTGGGCTATGACCCTGTCGTGGTAACTGGGATGTGAATCTACCTTGATTAACTGGGATATGATCGGATAGACGAATGGTCGCTTAAACAAGATATTCTGCGCACGTTGACTTGAAGGATTGCATCTGTTACTTTCTGATAGACCATCAATCTCCCTTGATTACCTGAGGTACAAACGGCTAAACGTATGGTCGCCTAAATAGGATATTCAACGTATTTCAACTAGATTCCTTGCGTTCACTTTCAATACAAAACGACCTTTGTCGTAAACTGAGATCATGAGGTGGTTTAATCGAGGTCGTATGGATGGCGTCATCACCGACGCCTGAGAAAATAGCCCTTTAAAACGTCGTAGCGAACGAAATGGTTGCGTTTCGTATGGTTGCGGCTAGTTTTTCGTGCGAAGTTAAGCGCAGCCTTATACCCCGTATACATAAGGCTGCAACGAGCTTCTCTTACAAAGCTAAATGTAGCCTTACTGCCAAATAATTTTACCTTTAAAGTTCAACCTCAGTGATGTGGGTTGCCCATTTCAATTTGTGCAGTATTAGGAAACATATTAAAGTAAATTAAACGTTGTAAATCTGTACTTCTCATTGGTTTATTCAAGCGTGATATTTTCTGGTTCCCAATAGATGAGTAAATTTCAGAGGCAGAAAGCTGAGTGTATATCGTGTTTATTTGTGAACATGCTTGAAAACGAACGTATTACAAATTGCGCTTTTACCTTTGCAAGTTTTGTAACGAAACAAGTGGTTGGAAAAATATTCACCGAAATTTTAACATTTCTCTTAGGTATATGTAGCTTCTGTTCTTAACTCTGCCATATATTGGGACATTTCTCATTTCTCAATTAGCTCTGAATTTCAATTTCGAGACCATAGGTAGTGATGCACAAATTGGTGTCCCGCGTCACTATTTCACGTGGGCCTCAAATCGAACCAAACATCTGGACTTGCCACTGACATTCACTATTGATGAATCTCAGTGCTCTGCTGTACTAGGCGTTACTGCAGGTCAGAGAGACTTTACCATGTGCCCAGCCTGACTTTATTACCGCCCCTTCGGTAATTAATAGTCAATCACACGGTGGCGAAATCTGCGGTTGGGTGGTCAAAGTTATAAACAAGTATAGATAAAGCCAAGTTAGACTGTTTTACTGAGTTAGCCTGAAAATATTATTTGATCGGTATCATTGGCTTTCAGGATCATTAAACTTGAAAATAATCCCGCATTTTAGTTTCCAGTTACAACTAAACCTAGAATTTCCGTATCCGCAAAATAAATATTCAAAACCTCGTCTACGTCCTAATTTCTCAGAGGTAATAGGTAAGATCTGCTGTGCCTGTTAGCTTCTTCCTGTGCCGGAATGCCTTCCTCGTCCTTATCTCGCCGAAAGATCTCATCAGCAGCATCTGCTTGCTCGCCGTAAATCTAGTCTGGCATTCGCACGCATTCCGATCCCTTGTTTTATGCTTCGCGAAAGATTAATGTTTGTGATATTTTTATCTCTATTTTGAAGGCCTCAACTCTGCATCGCTAGCTCGTAAAAATCTGAAGTTAAAGGTATGCTCGAAGCCCTAAGGCTTCTCCGAATATATGCATGTTAATAATTTTATCATTTCTCACTACTGAGCGTGAATGCACAGAACTGTTGCATCGTATTGGCAAAAATTCAACTGAAATATTACCCCTGACTGCACTAGAAATTAGTGTGGGCTGTGAAATTCGTAGTTGATTGATTTTCTGATGTAAATTTAAACCCGTGTTTAGTGCTTGTTAAGTGAATATTTGTCCAGCGTTTTGCCAGGCGTAACCACTCTTATTACCGACAAGTGTGTTTCTACGCTGAATATTTGTGAACATTCTCCCCCTGAATAACTCCTGAACAAATGAACAAGCTTCATTTTTGTTTTTGCAATTTTATGATGTCAGTGCACGGACTCGAACGTTTGTCTCGAAATTTTCAATTCCTTTTGATTCTCGTTCCCCAAATTGCAATGCAAAACTTTCGTCGCTCTCCAATCTTCCAGTCAAGCACGTTACGTACATCAACTTCCGTATAAATGGTTTTTTAAATCCCCGTTTAATTGCTTTTGGCGGACGCATATGATTTCTTTGAACTTTTCGTGTGCGCTTTCCGGGTTTTGTCAACTTCCGGTGAATGAGAAATTTTGCGTGGGCATGCTTATTTATCTACTTATATACATGTAGGCATACCCACGCAAAATATATATGCCTGCGTTCGTCATTGACAAACTTGTGCATTTTGAGCTGAATGAAAATGAAAAATATTCATTTTAACACATTTTTATTCTACTTGTGCAAACCCCAAGTTTACTGCTCAGATGTTAGGATGGTTGTGTTGCGATGTTTTCTATTCGTTTTTCTAAATTTAATTCGTTGTTGCTCTAAAGTTTGACAGAAGTTTTAAAAATTCAGTAAAAAGTCGTTGAAGAATCGCCCTAACAATATTTCACTGCAGCCATCCTTTCCATTTTCATAGGGGTTCTATTGCATGTTACAGAAATGGTTACAAATTGTGTAATCAGCACCAGTTTTTCTGTAGTTACGACATATTACTTGCATTTATTACGAACGAATTCTCCCATTTATAGTTCACCATTTCCTAGCGCTTTGCTGACGAAATAATGTGTAATAAATGTTGGGCGTTTTCTCAACTTGAGCAAAAAACTTGTTTCGATGCATGATATTTCTCACTGAATTGCCTTATTATTTACCTTCTAAAGGCGATAATTTTATGATAATCAAAGTTTTGAAATTTTTAGACAATTTTACATCATTCACGTTGACCGATCACGATCTTATTTTAGACGTTCCTTATATGCCATGGCGCGGCTGTGATTGCGCCATCTGGTTTAATTTTTATCACTGTTTATTAACAGGGATAGGAACAACACACCTGCTTGAAGCACTTTGAAGACAGTACGTTGTCACCATTCAAGGGCTAGTTCAGGAATTCCATGGGTGTACTTCACTCTTATTTTAATACCCACGTATTTTGCTGTGTATTTTATTAAAACGTAGGAAAAACGTGAAGTTCGTCTTTTGCAAAATCGAATTTAAGAGATTAAGGCACGGGCATATCATACTGCGGAACTGTTATCAGCTTACCGTCGTTTCGACGTTACGAATCACAAAAGATCACTTGTGTACTGTACTTTTTATTTCGTCGAATGTGGGAATGTGTTTTGTAAAGAATCTCACGTGGTAGATATGGGTGGCTCGAAAATGAGTAGCGTGCTAGAGAGATAATGAGAGAGAGATCTGAAAAATTGTGTTAACCGATAAGACGATCCGATTACTGGCTTTATTATCGTAATTTTGATGGTCACAAAAAGTCATGTTTTTTATGAATAAACTTGAACGAACAAAATAAAAAGCGCTCTTTGTTTACTCTGCCTAACATTCCACACTGTACCATAAACTTTGAGGCATAAACTTGTAAAAAAATAAGTTTTCATTTATACAAATATAATTTGATCAATAATAATGTTTCATCATGAATAATAATAAATAATAATAATGCTTCATAATAGAAGCAATAATAATGTTTCATGTACTCCTCCCGCGCAGGGTAATTGCTCTATCTTCGTTCATCATAAAAGAAATAGAATTTCTGCGGCCCTCCTGTGGATAGGGAGAGCACATTAAAGAGGGCCCTTGTTTGTGCAGCGGTCAGAGGTCGTAGGCTCGGCCACCCTTCCGGGCTCATTACTTAGAGCGACGCTCAGGGGAAAAAAAACGATAGCGCAACGCAAGACACGGTGGGAATGTTTGCCATGCGGGAGTCGAAATTATTTTATTCATGGATCATTTTGGCGTTCCGGGGATGTTTGATGAGTGCCGTTTATATAGGAAAAGATTGTATTGCATGTGTCGTGCGAATTGAGAATTTTCACAATGTGTTTTTTGACTCTTGCTTTTACTGTACTGTTCAGTTCTTTATCAACGGTACTCGTAAATATTCTGTCAGATTTTTTGACGTCGCTTGTGTTCAACATGATTGGTTCTCGTTATTCAGTTCATAAGAGCGCGTGGGGCGCCATACACCTAAATTTGTTTTGCTCTTCCATTTATTTCTAGTTTTTTTTTTATCTTGTACTCGTATCTGGCATTGCGTTAATGTAAAAACTCACGTTAGTCAAACCCCATGGCATATCAAATCACGTTAGATATGCCATGGGCAATAGAGTTAGGTTAATTAGGTTTGTCTATCTTATGTCATGGGGACTGGTTTCCCCAGGGGTATGATGTTAGCTTACCTCCGCTTTAGCTAGGCCTTCGGGACTCCTACCTTTGGTGCCCACTTTGTTTCTTTCCATTTTCGAACCTTCCTCGCACTTTGTGCATGGATTCGCCGTTCTCTAAAGTCCATACTAAATGGTCCCTTCTCCTTCGGTGCAAGATAATCTGAGTAGTGAAGCGGTGCTCTCACTGCTACTGTTAGTCGAACGTCAGGTTAAGTTATGGTGACTAACTATGGATTCTTTCGAGTAGAAATTATGATACTTTCCATTTAAAATAAATTTTTTGAAGAAAATGATCTACCCGCCGCCCACATATACCAGTAGCTGATGCGTGATCGAGGTACGTCAACTGCTTCAATTCATTTAAAAATGTCAACAATGATGAAACTAATTTTCTATGAAGTTTAGTCTCATTTTGTACACAAGTCAACGGCGTCTTCTCCTGCCCAGAGATGGTGTGCGAGACGCGTGGGGGAGTGCGGCCCCTCTATGTATCTCGGCGGGGAGGCTTCTTCGAGGACCCCTTCTTTGCCGACGCCTGGGGGGACTACAGCAGCGCTGTGCGACGCATCGTAGACAGGTGCGATGCTAGCAAAGTTTGTTACTTTTAATGTGTTGCAATTGCTTTTTATTTTAAATTGATATTCGTTAATATCCATACACGTATACATGTATGATTTATTTGGATCTGGAATCACCCCTATATAAGGATCCGTAGTACAACGTATATGGGCCCGTTTCGTGAGGCTGCTGCTAGTTTTGCGTATAAAGCTAAATGCAGCCTTATTACATATGTATACACATAAATATAGATTATTTTTGGCACAGGATAAATACGGTCTTATTGCAAGAATAAGTTAGCGGATATAGAGTTGAAGTTTACTCAGTATTCAAAGACCAGGTAAGATTCTCTAGCGTAGTGCTTAGTTACCGTCGTATAGATTTTTAAATCAGCTTATTGGCTAGAATTATAATGCCCCGATTTTGCCTTCATGTCACTTGAAATACACATTTTAGAGGGTAAACCGGCGTTTAGTAATATTATTAACATGATCTGGCCAGTGTATATCTCATGAGCTCACCGAGATCTCAAAGAATTTTTCTGCTGCTTGGATATGGTCGGAAATATCTTAAACAACAAGGTATTGTTTCGTTTCTTTCAGAACCCTATCAAAATCTTAATTAAGAGTATAAGGAGATACGTTTCTTGGATAGAAACGCGAATTTGTTGTAGGCGAGGTGCGAATTAAATAATTTACGTCTATCGTATGTTGACATTGCATCGTTACAAGCATTAACACAGAATTAATTCCAGCCCGGCAAAGTGTCTGTCCCAACTAAGACGCAATGTCTCCTTTTCACCAGGAATGCTTCAGTTGTACCTTGCGTCGAGACATTGTTTACCGTCTTTTAGAAGCAAACTGTTGCACCGAGAGAGAACAGGCGCCGCCTGAGGCTGCTTCTGTCACTAAATTTATGCTACCTTGCCGCCTGGCGGCAGATGTATCCTCGAGAGCTCCAATCGTTACCAATCAGTCAAGACTTATTCGTGTCGTCGCTGCAGGCGGTGTAACAAAACGCGCCAAGTTAATTGTCGATTTTTTTGCTCATCGAATTGATTTGGCTTTTTTGGAGCCCTTCGATATTCTTGCCGGGTCATTGGACTGTTTGACTTAGGTGTTATTGAGGCCAGAATCCTCCTTGAGAATTATGATGTTTACTCTTAATCCTATAACATTGAGGTAGCCATGAAAAAAATAGCGTCAATTGACAAAAAGTCGAACCAATTCAGGGGTTATTAACATCAATTGAAAGTCATTTCCAGTTTAAGTTGTCTCGATAACATCACAATTCAACTAAAGCTTTCTGTGCAGGTTCAACCACGGGTGGTTAGGGGACCGGTCCACGGGTCCCAGCGGGGGGAGGGCCGAAGAGGAAGCCACGCCTGGGTACCACTCCCTCTACCGCTCCCTCAGGGCAGCCAGGATGTCCTATGCCAGCCAGTCGGCCAAGTTCAAAGAAGAAGGCGACATGTACAAGGTATGGGTTTCTCTTGCCCCTTGAGCGACGCTGTTAATTATTAATCGCTATTATTATAATTAATAATTATTAATGGTCTATCCATCAGGGAATGGCTCATCCTCATCCTTGTGTCGGTTCAGGTTCTGATGGTTGCTTGTAAACCTGATTTCCGACTGCAGTTTGAAGCGTAAATAATATTTACATCGATGAGTTCCACGAAAACTTTTCTTTTCGTTTACTAGTTTTTGGTAGGTGATGAATCACAACCATGCAAAACCGGGCGGCGATAGAATATTAGTACAAAAAAGTACTAATCGTTCATTATATGCAGTCATTGACATGTTTGAAAAATAAAGCATAATGAAGGTTTTTATTTTAGCTTGATCCGGTCATCTTAGTTTTTGGGAATCTTTTAGCCATATGTTAATTGAATTAAAATGGAAATTTATGTCCAACATGCAATCAATCTACATAATTTAACTGCGGTTTTTTTAGAAATCGTAAGATTTTAAGGTATGGTTTTTATAATTTAATGAGGAGAGTATATTGGAAGCATTAGGTTAGGATACATCTTTCTTTGCTCATCATTCATACTTTCCCTTAGATGTTAGCTGCATATCACCACCTAGATTATCGAGCTTTCTCTTTTCTTCATTACTATTTTATTATGTACCTAAAAATTTTCATCTTGTACCGAAACCATCAAATCATGAGTCTAGTATTCGAAGCTAGTACGTGTTAGCCGTGTAAATTTTGTATACCTTCACCTCAACTTCATGTTAACGATCTTTTGAAACTTAGTTAGAAAGTAATAAGAGTGTGTATTTGCATCATGAACACGTTAACGATAAATATATCAGGATAATAAGCTCCCCAGACAAAAAATTAATCGCCTATTTTTTGGGAAGCTCCAGTTATTTACTACGTTCATCGATCGATTTTCTAAGCTTTGACCAACATTAGGTTATACTCAAATACCGAACAGACATTAGTCTTCATTCAGATCTGGTGAGGTATAGACTTTTTCCTTAGTTGCACCACAACGATGAGACGAAAGCAAGACGTCGCAAAACGGCAAGAAGGGGCTATTACATTTGGTCGAACTTAGGGGGATACCCAGCGAATGAAGTAAGGGAATTCGCTGGTGTTTCATGGCGCAATGTTATGTGGGTTTGCCATCACTGAAACAGTACGGTACATACGGTAATTCAAGGCAAAATTGTTGTCGAAAAAAAATTCTAATCGATTGGGATCGCCACCGTGAGTCCCGAGTTGTTGAGCGGAATCGCTTGGCATCAAAGATAGAAATGCTGCGAAACATCAATGATGGCCCTTCTCCTGCTATGCTTGAACGAACTCTTCGTTAGGAGCTCCATGCAATGGGTATATGGAGCAGAGTGGCTAGTAAACGGCCGGCCAATGTTGACTCCTTTCTACAAGACCACTCGTTTAAAATAGGCCAAACCACACACTCATTGAAGTGTATGTAGAGGAGTAGAGGAGTATCATGTGGTCAGATGAATCACAATTTTGTCTCTATAGCCTTTGATGCCCACCGTCGTGTTCATCGAAAACTTTAGAAAACCTTCAACGACGCTTGAGTGCAAGGAACGATAATATGGAGAAGGGGATCCATCATCTTCTGGGGCTGTTTCAACTCCACAAAAGTGGGCCCTTCAGTTGAGGTATCCGTCAAAATGAACCAGCAGAGCTACACTAAGCTGCTAGATGACCAAGTTTTGCCATTTGCATAACATCTGAATGAAGAAAGCCATGTTGCCTTGCGTATCTTTGAGAATGGCAACTGCTGGGTGCATCGGGCCAGAACTGTCAATGATTAGCGTGAGAGTCATTCAAAATATTTCAAGCGGATTTAGATTGACCAGCTAAGTCCCCAGGCTTGAACCCAAATAGAAAATTTGTAGAACCACCTAGAACGACAAGTTAGACATCGAGAAGATCGTCCACGTACTGTGGCCGCACTACGAGATCAGTTGTGGCAAGAATAGTTGAAAATAGACCAGATGTACATTAGAACTTTTGTAGACTCAATCTGTACAGAATTGCCGCCATCATTCGAGCTCGTAGAAGTCCTGCACCATATTAGGAGTTGGTGACTAATTTTTTAACCGAGGAGATTATTTTGTCTTTCAGCTTCATAAATATCTTCATGATGTCTTCATATAGCAAGGAAATCGAGTTGATTTTAACGAAAGTTAGCTATATACTTCACTTAATGACGTCAGTTTCATTTCAAGCTCGAGTTTCCGTAGTAAATACCATTCACTTAAAGTATTACTTACCACCTCTCAATAAGCCCTTACCTACGATTTTAGAGAAATAACGTACATGTTTTACTCACCATTTGATTTGTGTTCGAAACTTTTAGCTCTAAGTATTTGAAATTTGTGCTCATGATTCGAAAATACCTACTTCAGTACCAGACACTCCCTATTTTGAACTCAAATCAAGTGGTGCTTGAAATAATTACGTCGTATCTCGATGATTGCTTAAATACCCTTCACATTTGTACGACCAGTTGGTGATGGACGTACGCGAGTTCGTGGGAGGCGACGTGACCGTACGCACGGCAGGAGGCACGGTTTCCGTGCGGGGAAAAGTGGACGTGAGCCTGCAGAATCCTGCCATCCGCAAATTCGACCGCAGCCAAGAACGGCGCAAGAAGAACCGGACGGAGAGCGTGGCCGACGACAGCGACGCGGACTCCGTAGCTTCCGGAGCGTCGACTTCGACGAAGACGCTTCACCGGCGCTTCACGCTGCCGCCTGACGCCGACTGCGAAAAAGTCCGGTCCATGTTGTCCAAAGACGCCATCCTCACAGTCACCATACCAAAGAGGGTGCGTCAATTTCACTTCGAATCTCGTACCTTTATTACTTTGCTGAGTCTCGAACGGAATGCGGGTATTCACTTATAATCGTATCATATGGTTTACTGTGCATGTATTACATTACAGTGTTTCGAAAAAGTGTTGTTATTTGTTTTTAATCAAATCTGCTAGTTTACTGTGGTTTATGGGCTGAATTATAGGCGTGGAATTCAACCGAAGTGATTTTTAATGACATTTCCAGTAATTTTTCCTCACTGCCAACGCACCGAAGGAATGCGTTGGCTATACTAGTAAAATTTGCGTAGTTGATAGCAATGTTCACTTTTCTGGTTGATATATTTTTTGAAAGTTATCGAGCTCGCAGTCTTATATCATTGTTACAGTAATTATAATTATAATTTATACACCGGCTGATTACTCAAGGAAGTTTTTGCTACTTGCTTGACTAATTTTTTTGCTGAAATGATTGGCGCATATGTTTTAATATATATGTCCAGATAGCTCTGAATTTTATCCTATATTTCAACAAGTTCACACTTCTCATTAACCAAATTCTTGGAGTACGAGGTTAGAATGAATCAAACGTGTAGTATATACTCGTTTCCATGTATTTATGCATTGTTGTTAGTTTTGTTATAGTACTTGAAACTGAGCTATGGCGTGGGAGAAAATGCTGTCTAGTTAAATATTGATGCTACTAAAATTTAACACCATTTAATATTTTGTTAGTCCTTTTCGTGAGTTCGACTATCCTCGTAGAGATATTTTTATAATTTTACAGTACTCCTCGAAGGGCAGCTCAACCCAATGCTTGAAGCCTGAGGCATCGAAAAAAATTTCTTTTTTATCAGAGGAGAGTTTTGGGACAGGAAGCGTTTTTACTGTCTATAATTTTGTTTATTAAAATAGTAGTTTACTACTTTTGCTATTGCTAATGTTAAATTTTGTGCGCAGAATGACGTACGCGTGATCCCTGTGAGGATGGAGGGCGAGGAGGCTCCAGCAGAAGAGAGAGGTCGCAGTCGGCGTAAGCGCCCGTCTACGTCAGAGCCAGCGAGTCCTCTGCCTACTAAAAGAGCACAGGCTGAAACGGGGAGCCATTTCTTGAAGCCTCAAACGAGTCCTGCCTCTTTTGGAACAAAGCAGGGGCGAGATTTCTGTTCGACTGAAGGCGCTAATTCGACCCAGAATTATTCAGCCTCCAGGAAACCGGGGCAGACTCATTCCACGGAAAGAGAGCTTAGCAAGAGTGCTGCACCTAAAAGTACTGAGAAAGCTGAAGGCAGGTCCATTTTCATTGATGGTTATAAGAAAAATTCCGGTGAATGCGGTGCGTCAAATGGTAGACGGGAATCTCCTAAAATTGTGCACCACCGACCTTTGTCTGAGGCTCCGGCATTCACACCTCGGCCGGAGTCGGACGTTGGGGACACTCGACGTAGTAGCAGTGCAAGGAGAAACTCCAAGTACGAGCAAGCTCATGAAGTTACAATACCTGTTCGCTTAGAGAAAAATCAAGAGTCAAAGAACACAGCTTCACCAGCTGAGACAAAGACTAAAGTTTACGACATTAAGATTCAAAGGGAAGAATGTGCTTCAAGTAATGGTGTTACAAACAAAGAAAATGAAGCACCCCGGAGGCGTGAAAGCGTTTCTAACACCCACGTATCTGAATCCATGCTGAACGGTCAATCCCCTGCTTTCGGTTTCGATCATAAAAATCTAGATGGGGTGTACGGTGTGCAGAAAGATACTGCTAAATACGATTCTGAGGATCGTAAACATAAGTTTTCAAACGATGAAAATGGGGATAAAGTGGCTCCCAAAAACTTCTACTATTTTGGAGATGAGCCCAAAACTGGTACTCAAAATATCCAGAAGAAAGTTTCAGCCAAACCTGAGGCTCCAACGAAGAGGGTTTCTCTGACTAGTGAACTTCTTCGGAAACACGATCTAAAGGATTCGCGGGATGGACATCGTAGAAGCCTTGATTCATCGAAGCTGTACAATTCAATTCCTGTTACTGAAGACATCAACTGCAACTCTTCAGAAAGCGGCATGTCAACGACGAGCACGGTCACTTCGAAAGAAACTACTTCATCAGCTGCATCGTCTGCGCCTTCTACGAGTTCCGACTACAGCACCCCGAAGAAGGCGTTCACTCCGCCAGAAACTCCTGCAACTACTCCGACCAAACCGAACAACCCAAGTACGAAGCGAAAAATCTCTGCTCCCACACTGTTGACCGACTTCGGTAGCCTTCAAAATCCGCCCAGTCCTTCTGCAACTTTGGGTCACAAGCGCGAGCCTCTACAAAGCTTGAAACAGCAAGATCAGTTTGGGGCCTCGGCCCAGTCCAATGGAGAACAGAGTAGTATTAAAAGAAAGATGGCGAAGAGCACTCCATCTTCCCCTCCTCTTGGAAAAGAGGTCAGAGTAGAACACCGCCAGTCTTACATGGAAGACGATTTGTTCAAAGACTGCTGGCGAGACTACAGTAACACTTTGCAGGACGTGTTGTCCAGGCTGCAAGAGCTCTCTTCCGAGTTGGGACAGACACCAAAATTCCTGGTGAGCTCGCCAAATAGAGAACCTGATGTACCTTTCCCTGGAACCAATGCTGACATCGATGAGTTGAAGTGCCTTAGCGGGCAGAGCTTTGCTCCTATGAAGGTACGTTGGGGACTTCATAAATATCTATTTTGAAATACGTTTAGTAATTAAATTTAAAAAGAATTTCACATTCGTAAGACCGTGATTCACTCGTAAAAGGACTGAGGTTTGTTCAATTCAACTAATAATTCTGAATTATTTCCCAGTAGGAGCACATCACTGAGAAGTTGAAATTCTTTTCGGATTAGGATATTTTTTATTAGATTATAATTGAAAACTCACAAAACTTTTGCGGGCTAGAGGATCCCGATGAAATTTTTAAGCTAAGATTTTTAACATTTTTGATGAATTATGACAATCGACGGTTAAGTTGAATTGATGATGTAGTCATGTGACGTCTTAAGAGTGAGTGCGGTTGTCTTCCGTCTGTTGATGATGATCTCCGAGCATAATTCGTGAACCAGTTCAAACGCTTTGGCCATTTGAAAGGCTTTGTTCTTAACACGTTACTAATGCAAAAAAAGGAAGAACTTGAGGCCACTTCCTTTAAAGTTGTTTAAAGTCACTGCAATGTAGCGGTTCGGGGTACACGAATCGCAGTATAGTTTTTTTCTCGAAATACTTCATGCTTTCTATTACCTGCGAGAAAAAGTCGCTCAGGCTACAATAATTACGCTATCGTGTTATCTGAATCATCTGGCAAGAATGCATGCCATTCAGTTTCAGTGAGACAAAATTTAGAACTGAAAGAAATGTTTTTCATTTATTTACCTTGACTTGAAATCGGTAAATGACAATTGCATAATAACTTGAGAGAATGACTTGAAAAAAACGTCAAATGTCATTTAGTCTGAGGGTGAAGAATGGTGCACGAGGGAAATCAACAAGTTCTCAGACAAATCGTCTAAAAACGTCATTTTTCAAACAAATATAATTATTTTTCTATGCGAGATTGGTTATTATGTATATATTTTTGTAATCTATGTCTTCACCGGTTAATAACGTCTTTATGGAACTGGTGGGGCAAAATATTGAATGCCAAGAAATTTGAAGGGTTGTGTAAGAGCTTTTTGACTGCCCGTCATACGCGTACATGTTCCCAAATTTGACACGCTACGATGTGCAGTGCAAACCTTGGTAATGTATCCGTTCGTGAATGAATCGACTGCAAATGACGAAGGATTGTGGCATTTTGAATTCATGCACCTCTTGGGAGATAATACACAATTTCTTTCGGATTTTGATCGTGTGAACGCACCACGCGTCTATAATAAAGGCCATGTCATTTTTTTGAGTTCGCCTCGACACAAAAATATTTCCGAGCAGACGGAAAAACAACTAATCCAGAACTGGTTTTTACGAGTCCGCCCACGATTCGAGTTCGCTTAGAAATAAATGTGTCCTCTTCTCGCGCTACAGCAGCCCGCAGGAGGCAGTGACAAGGCTTTTGCCACAACCCCCTGTGCACAGAAGGCAGAAGCTGACACGCCTGAGTCGGTGAGTAGGGTTTCAATAAAATTAATACATCTAACTCAAACATTGCCCAGGATGTGTTCCAAATTACAGCGCAAGCACTTCAAATTTGGCTCGTCTTCAAAATGTTTTTTCAAACAAATTTTGATTTCGTGCCCATTTTCGTTTCATTCAAGTTGTAAAATTTCAAAAAGCTCGGCAAAAAATTCCAGAAGCTTCGTATTGATTTGTCAGAAGTGCATCTTCACCGCTTATTTGCCCTGAACATTTAAGTTGCTGCTGTATAACATTACTACCGTAGAACCAACTGTATTTTAAGCATATCAAGCACGCAATTTTGACCAAGGCTTGTGAATAGTTGAAATCTGAATAAAATGGATAAGCAGTTGCCGTTCGCCAAGTATTGCTCCATTTCCAGTTGCAAATTCAATATTGAGACATTTTAAATTGTTAGGCATTTAACATAATAAAATCACTAACCTCTACGATAATTGTATACAGTGACGTCAATTTCTAATTTTTTTTTTACGTACATATATACATACAGAATATCAGGGTAAATGAATAACTGATGCATTCAGTAAGATTATATTGTTTTATAATAAGAATGCACAAATCAGACTCCAATAAATATCGTGTAAATTTTAACTTCGGAATAGAAAAAAAAGGAATTCCAATCAACGCGGCAAGATTTTAAATTAAGAAACAGTTCAGTGATTGACAGAATAGAACGCACGGTGAAATACTGCCCAAAGTTTCCGCAGTTTGACCAGTAACCACCGCATGAGGCCTCTTGACCTGAAAATAATTGGTTTTTATTATTGTTTGCGCCACTAGAAAGTTTAGTAATGAGCCACCTCGCGTAACTAAATGAGAGCAGGAGGCACGGTTCATACGCCGGGGTGGGCTGTGAAGAGGCGCGACTGCGTCATACACAGCCACATTAGCTGCGACAATGCCTCATAGAACTGAGAGAGTTCCTGCTAATGCAACCCTAGCAATTAAAGCAATAAGAGGAGCAGGATTCATTGAATAAGTGCAGGGATGCCAGTGGAACAACAACGGCATTACTCCCTCCTGGTTTTTGGTGGTGTTTGACCGCTGGTTTTCGTTGTTTTTTGACGAACACGTGCGCTTTTCAGGCGATTTGTGTAAATTTTTTTCAGGTGTCTGAGTGCATTCGGAAACGGTCGGTTTATACCAAGAGAAGTCAATGAAGGACGAATAAATTCATTTCAGGCTTTTGTATTCAAAATCGAACGTTTGTCAAGTTTCCTTGAAAAAAGTTGAGAAATACTGATCAGGTCAAAACGAGTTGAGTCATCCTTTATGGAGAAGAGGTTAAATGTCGCTGTGGTAACTGTGCGTCATCACAAGTGTGGCAAAGAGGCAGAAATAGTAACAACAGCAGCACACGAAGCAAAAATGGCAGTTACAGTAGTAGCTGCAACTGAATAAGGCATTAGGAACAGCAACAACTCCCGAATATCATCTGCTGTAACAGCTACAGAAGTTCAGCTGCTGTAACAGCAACAGAAGTTCAGCTGCTGTAACATCAACAGAAGATCAGCTGCTGTAACAGCAACAGAAGATCAGCTGCTGTAACAGCAACAGAAGATCAGCTGCTGTAACAGCAACAGAAAATCAGCTGCTGTAACAGCAACAGAAGTTCAGCTGCTGTAACACCAGCAACTGCATCAGCAGAAGCATAAAGTTGCTATTCCTGGCCGCCCAATCTGTGTTTGTCGACGATGGCTGAGGTGGTGGTGTGGTTGGCGACTATCCCTGCCCTCTCGGCACGTCTTCACTGTGCGCCTATTTTGTGGTGTGTGTTGCTCTACGCTGCCTGCCCATTTTGTGGTGTGTGTTGGTCTACGCTGCCTGCCCATTTTGTGGTGTGTGTTGGTCTACGCTGCCTGCCCATTTTGTGGTGTGTGTTGGTCTACGCNCAGTAGACACTTGCCACACATTGCGTGTGTCAGTAGACACTTGCCACACATTGCGTGTGTCAGTAGACACTTGCCACACATTGCGTGTGTCAGTAGACACTTGCCACACATTGCGTGTGCCGGTAGACACTTGCCACACATTGCGTATGTCAGAAGACGCTTCTCATACAGTATTTGTATTTATTAATTTTACATGCAATTAAATGAGAATCAAATTATCATACAGAGGTTCATTGGGAGGTGCATTAATAGACTGTTTCAAGAACAAAAAGAGCTCAGTCCTTCCCAGCTCCGTCCAACAGCCACTGTTGAGAGGAGGCGAGCCACGCGATTAGGATACTGCTCAAGTGCCAGGCCAAAAAAGAAGCCTGCTTCCTTTCAATAATATTTTAATGTTACGTTTTCGATCGCACAATCCATGCAAGGTGACTTTCTAAAGAAGGATGAGTGAATGGGGCATTATTGGCCATTGTCGAACGCTAGCACAGTAAGTCTTTGAAGTCGAATTCTTTGATATCGTAAACTTTTAATATATAACTGTGGCCGTTTAATCTAAACTTCTGCATAGGATGTTTACCATGTAACCGCGTGTTAGGGCCGTACGTTATGACCGTCTGCAGCTGTAAAATCTTGTACTTTATCAGTTTAGCAATCGTTATTTAGTGGCATTATTTACTGAGGCTGATGCGACTGAGTGTCACGTCTGTTCTCTTATTATGCAATGATGATGCTCACTGTATTCTATGTTTTTACTTGTCGTCGAATCCTTATAACTTACTCAAGAAAATTAACCCTACTAAAGGGGCATTAATTGCTATTCATTAAATTTTTTACGCGGCTTGGCTTGTGTAATTTATAATTTATGGAACAACAGTGGTGCTATATAGCGCATGTCCACATCTTCGAACATTGAAATCAATTTTCTAGTTTCTTTGAGGTTCCAAAAATGCTCTTTTGCGACTGCCGTTGGATTGGTCGTTTTTCGCGATTGTGTTGGTGAATCGTACATCATAATTGTCAGTGCTGCATGATTCTACATCCCATTTTGGTGTTACTATACGAGCTTTAAATCTCCAGGACAGAGAGCTATGAACAGCTCTTCCCCCTGTATTGAAAGACAAGACCGTATGCCGCGTGTTGGCGTCGCACATTACCCACGTGCGAACCAGCTTTTTGGAAACTGCATCAATTTTGGTATTTCTTGGTGTCCAGAGAATGGCAGATAAAAAATAACTTTCTCTTCTGTCATATGAACGTAGTTACGTTTGTACAATATGACGTTAGAAAAGTCACGTAAAAATAGGAGTTTATGTTGTTCCGATCTTCTTTCTGATTTCAAGTTTCTGTTGCTTTCTGTAAGAATGAATAAAGGTAATTATAAAAACTTAAAAAAAATAACTTAGACGAAATCCGTTGGTATGAAAAGTTACCCTTGCGTGATATTTATCTTCATTGTAAATAGTTCTTATTTATATTTCATTAATCTATTCAATAATTAGTTATTCTATCAAGCATTTCATTTGCTGGACGTGGATATATTTTTCAAACCACTTAGCTTTTCTTGAAGCCGTAGCCGTCTCGCAGAGCTGTCAAAAATCTTCCATTATCAAGTCTGTTGGCAATTTTTTTAGGCACCCAATGCAGAGTTCTTGTTTTGGAATCAGAAGAAAACGCTTTACCATCTGGGAACAGGAAGAATAAAATTCGTTAGAAAAAACTGATCTTTGTTGAGGGGTAATGGGTGTTGGCGTCAGTTGAGACTAGTCTTGTGTTACAAAAGGCTGCACTATTAGAAAAGTTCTATGCCCATATGTACAGAAAATTCCGTAATTGATTGATCAAAGAATGGGAATTTTTGCACTAAATTTGTTAAAATATTAACCACGCGAGATTCATTTCACGGTGAATTATGAAAACTTGCACTTCAGATAAGAAAACTGTTGATTTTGTGTTATTCGATTTTTTCTTCTTATTTCTCAGATTCCTGCAAGTCCTACAAGCGCAAATTGGAATGGTCTTGGGTCATCAAACATTAGCGTGAATCTCACTACCCCAACAGCGTCCACTCCAGACTCGGTTGCTCAAACGATCCTTACTCCCAGAGATGCAAACTCCTCTTCCACGTCCTATTTTTCTACCCCTTCCTCTTTTTCATCGCAACCACTCAATTCTCGCACTCAATCCTGCACAAATGATCCATCATCCCCACCTTGGCGCTGCGCTGGGGACAGGAACAACCTTGGCACCAAACCTTCCACCCCCTCCGCCACAGCTGACAGAATCCTAATGACTTCCGGAAAATCTCGTCACAGACCAACATCCCTGCACCTGAACGTGAATAGTAACGACTACCATTCAGGAAGCCTGCTCCAGAACATGAGGAAGAATAGTCCAGTGGAAGCGCTCCAGGAAAGATACATGCGGCAAATGTCACCTACGACGAAATCTTCTCTGTCCGGTGTGACAGGTGAAGGCGCAGTGCACATGGTGCCAGTGGAGGTGACGGGTGGTGACGTTAGTGGAGGTGGAGAAGCTTTGGACCGCAGCTCCAAAACTGATTGCAATGGCGGCGGCAGTTGTGGCATTGGTACCGTGACTGTAGGTGGTCTACCTTCTCTCTCTAGCTCTGCTGCTGATAAGAAAGCTCCAGAGCCTCATTCCTACGACTTCAGTCAGTTTCGTGGCACTCGTGGCTGCAACAACAGCAGCGTTCCAGGCCGATCAAACGAGACAGATCTCACCGGAGTGAGCAACTCTAATAACTTAAGCAATTTATCGTGCGAAGCTGCAACTAGTAATTGTGGCTTTAAAATTCCTAGTTCTACAGATAACTACCGCGATAAATCGTTTCCAAGCTCTGAAATTAACTATCGTGATCAAGTGCTTCCCAGCCGTGTAACAACATGTAACGGCAGCGATCCAACTCTGCCCAGCACTGCAGCCGCCGCTAGAAACTGCCGTGACCAAAGGCTTCCCAGCACTACTGCCGTGCCTCCCACACAATCTATCTCTCCTCCCACTTGCCAGACGCCCCTTGGTCGTCAGCAGGCAGTACGCGATCGAAACTCCTCCGCGGGCGTAACTAAAATCTCCAGCGCGGATAGCGGGCAAGAACTTGACATTTTTAAGAACAAAAATGTGAATATTACAGATGTGCTGCATAAGAACAAAAATGGCCTTGATCGTGAAGCGTTTGTAGAAGCAGCTGGTGAAAGTGCATCTACTGGAGCTAGTGACCTCGACGCACACCGCGAGAGCTGCAAGTCTGCACTGGCTGAGTCACCGACTCCCACTGATGCAGGAGGCGTGGCGGCCAGCGTTGCTACTGCACGCCTGTTGCCCGCTCATCAGGATTCAAATAAAAACACGCCATGTCATCGTCACCTAAAGGATGAGAGCTCCTCGTCCTCCTATGAGGAGGACGAAGACTCCGACGACGCGGAGGAAGCTACTATGGACGTCGAACGCCCACGCTCGTTCGAGTCGTCCCGCGCGTCTCGACCCGGGGATTACCGTCCCCAGTCGTGGGCTTCTGATTCCACGCCTGCCTCGAATCACTCGAAAACCGGTCTTGCTGTGGACGCAGAAAGGATCATTGAACAAACGCGTAGGCTGTCGTCCACGACTTTGAATAACCTCGATAAGCCTCCTCAGTCGGTGCCTAAATCTGATTTGTACAACAACAAGCGCTTTAATTTCGATTCAAGGGAATCTTCCAGAGATACTCGAGAATCTCCTGAGTCGAACACAAGTATAGAGGCAGATTCTTTAGAAAATGAGAGAAAATATAGCAATGAAGAAACTTCGAGCGAAGAGAGTGTAATATGCGGTCGCTTGTCGTTCCCCCTCGAACAATTGAAGCGCCCTAATAACTTGCCAAATAGACAACAAAGTTCTAGGGCGGAGCAAGATCAGTCTGGTTCTGATGCAGCGGATCGAACCCGCCCCTTGGCAGCCAATGAGGGATGGTTACAGAATGATGACGTCATGGCAGCTAAAGAGCCTCGGCTGCCAGAACAGTATCGGAGCCCTTACTCTTCACTTGCCTCTGAGAAACTGCGCGACCCAATATGCAGGTTGCACGAGTCTTCGCTACCTGACATGGGCGGCGTTTTCTCCAAGGGCAGAACGAGGGGCGCGAGTGAACCGTCTATCACGACCTTACCTGCCACTCCTCTGTCACCTGTTACCTCCAATCAAGTGCCTCTGCGACCTCATCGGAGGGAACGTCTGCAAAATTATGAAGATCGCGTGCCACCTTATGTCACTCAAAAAAACGAGCCCCAGCGACGTTACAGCGGCTTCAACTACGTCACATCAGACAACGTCAGGCGCATGCGCGACGTCTGGGGATCCCTGCAAGAAAAGCCTCCGCTCAGTCCTGGGACTCCTCCTTCGCAATCTCGAGGTCTTTCTGCGCATCGTAGTACTCCTACAAGTCCTCGTTATAATCAACAAGCACCATCGTCTCCCTTCTCCAGCAAGTCTACACATAGCCCTACTTCGTCGAGGCCTCCGAGTCCCAGTAGCAGGAACCATAAACGACCCAGTGTCCCAACGGCTGTCCAAGAAAGACTTGAAAAACGAGCTGAAAGTCCCAAAGCTGGACGACGTAGTCCAAGTCCTAATCCTTATCGGAAGTCAAATACAAATTCTGTGGCGCAAGACAAAGGGGAATATCGATATAAAAGTCCATCATCTCTCCACCGTACTTCAAGTCCCAACCTGCAACGCAAGAATGGAGTTCCATCTGCTGTGCAAGAAAGACTTGCCAAGCGAGCCGAGAGCCCCACCACTGGACACAGGAGTCAAAGTCCTAGTATTTATCGAAAGTCCACTGTGCCTTCTGCCGTGCAAGAAAGACTTGAAAAACGTACTCAGAGTCCGTCTTCAAGATACTGCGCTTCCAGCCCTCACAGCACTCGAAAACCAACAGTACCATCTGCAGTTCAGGAAAGATTGGAGAAACGACCAGAAAGTCCATCGACGCGACGTCGCAGCCCGAGCCCCAATATTTACAGAAAGTCGACCGTTCCTTCAGCTGTGCAAGAACGTCTTGAACGCCGTGCTGCTAGCCCAAGCTCTCGACCAAGAGATTCTGACGTTCGCCGCAACGGGACAACTGCCAGTGGCAGTCAGTCGCAAAGTCCCTACCGCCGGGACACACACGAAGATAAGCCATACAGAAATACCCGTTCTTCGTCTGCCACAAGACCCCATGTGTCTCCTGAAAAAGGACGCTCGTCTCCCAGCCCCACCAAAATGGATCATAGAAGCAGTAGGAACATCACTACGCCTCCAACTACACCCACCAGAAAAACTTTCCCAACTCACCTCTACGAAAATACTGGACGACCAGGAAGTCCTCGTTCGTCGCGGAACTCCTCGTCCGCCTCCACAGCACACAACAACAACATCAACAGAACCCACCACTCCAGCAGAGCCTCGCCTGCACGCGACTCCCCAACTCCTAGGACAAGTTCCAACCGCACCTCGACCAGGAACAGAACATCTTCCACATCTTCTAACAAGACATCGACTTCGAACAAAGGCTCATCTGGAAAATCTAAAACTAAATCGTCTTCACAAAGTGATTCAAAATCTGCCCCTTCTGTGCACAAGAGAATATTTAAAAGATTCCGTGATGCAAGTCTTAGGCCGGACAGTGAGACCCTCTGTTTCGTGGAGCACGAGGACCGTTACAAGGTGAGTGCAACCATTCTATTTTTTACTTTGATTTCTTGTCGACGACTTGGTCAAGTGAATTTTGTAGTTATTCTGTACAGGAAATGGTTGATTTTACTCTTGATGCAAATTACTTCATATTTCTACTCAGTTCTTTGAGTTTATGCTTCGCAATTCTTTGCATTATTTTCTATTTTACGTGTAAAATTTATCGACACCATAGTTTTAATTGCGGTTTCGTACTCATCTGTGACTTTGAGGAGCGCATCTATGTTCAATTTTTGATTGATTTCTGTAATTTTATGTTATTTTCTTGCATCAAAATACTCGAGTAATTGTCTTCACTTGCTTGTAAAACTGATACTACTTCGGTTCAAGTTTAAATTCATTTCTTTGGTTAGAATACGAAGTAAATGGGTGCGGGATCAGTCATCGGTCTTTAAACTTTTGCTTTCACAAGCTGCAATTAAACTGACGCAACCGGAACGCGCTGAGGCGGGACGTAGAACTGTGTTCTGCATCAGTGAACTGTTTTATCATCACAGACTTTACATTTATGACATCTAATCTAATATCTCTGTGTAGTGCATTCATTATTACTTCATATTTTTTATCCAACTTCTGTTGATTCTTGAAATCGGACGCATGCCATGCTGATTCAAAAACTTGATCGTGTTAATGATAATGAATCAAAATTCCCTCAGAGTGTTGTTCTTTCTAAATAATTTAGTGTAACGTATGTACATGAAAATGAGTCGAGTATGAACAGTTAATTGTTGATTTTTCTGCGAAATGTCAAGTAACTTAGACCCGTGCACTGAAATTTTTTGTGTACATTTTTCAATTTTATTTTAAATTATTATTATGAACGTATTGCAAGAATTCAACGGTACGTTTGCGCCAATGGCCAGCTCTTGTAAGTGATTTGTGGTATTGAAGCAAGACTTCTTTATCGCTGAATAGATTCAGTATCGTGAAATTCTTAGATTTTGCCGTACGATTATGATATGACGCCGTTACTTTATAATTGTATTGTTTATTACGCCGTAATTTTTTTCATTAATTCGAGCTGCTTCTCTGCCTTTTTTGTTAAGTCTTAATTCGTGGCGTTTACAAAAGAACAGCAGATTTTAGTAAATTCTTCTTTCACGATATCGACAGAAATCGACATTACTTCCACAGAAAATTGCGATTTGGATGCATGGACTTTGAAAGGATTCTGAATGACTGGTTTGTTTTTTAAATCGTATTCATATTGTGAAACTCGGATGCAACTCGCCCTGTTGTCCTTCAGTTACCTTGTAAACTAAACACCTGTTTATTTTGCTGGCTGATGAACACAACGTTCTCGCGATGCTAGGGTACTTTGCTACGTGCTTTCATTCCGGCATCGCGATTACCTTATGAAATTTGCGCGTGCTTTCACGCACACGTTTGCGTGTGATATTAAGACTTGCGTGTGTTTGCGTTACGACGCAGGCGCTCGCATGTGATCTTAAGCATCATGCAGTGATGTTTAGCGCTCTCTTACGTGTACATGGGTTGCTGAGCTTCATGCAGTGATGCTCAGCATCATACAGCGATGCTGAGCATCATACAGCGATGCTTGCTCGTGTTATTCACGGCAGGTGGAGCGCATGCTGGTGCCAGGTGGTTTTTTGGCAGCGCAAACTGTCATGGCGTCCTTTGCCTCCCCATGAATGTCCTTTTTTACCTCTCTCATAGGTTCCTCTTTTCCTTCGTTTACTGTCTTTTTGTTTTTCTCCCCTTACTTCCTGGTTCAGTGTATATAGCCGAGTGGCTTCTCTCTCTGACTGAGCATAACTAACTCCATAATGTACGTGCAACTGAACTGAATTCATTTTCTCCCGCATTTCTGAATCAACGACGAAAAGCGTTGTATTCGATTCTTGAGATCTTTTTTTTTTATCGTTCCATCATAATACCGAGTAGGACCAGCTCATTTTTAATTTATGTACTTCTGATTTTTGTGTTATTTTCTTCGTGAATAATTTTTGCTGCTAAAATCTATTTATGATTCGTATCGTTACTTTCTAAGTTATTACCTTTCTTATCGATCGTTGAAAGAGTTTATACATTTTAAACAGACGGTATAATTTGTTCAGCATTTACGTTTTTTTAATTTGGCTGTTTTTTTATGCTCTCTCAACTTTTCTTTTATTGCATTTGCCGTTTTTTCTTTTTTACAATTGTTTTATATTCTTTTTATACTTTTGTCGTACATTTTATCTCGCGTTTGTCTTGCATTCTTTCTTACATTCTTTCTCGCATTTATCAAGCCCTTATTTGGACTGACTTGGCTCTGTGCATTCACCTCTGCATTTCGTTCGACTTTCTCTTCCCTTTCAATTTATCTTCTTTTTCTTCCTCAAGGCACACTTACTATTTCATTGCAGTTGCATATTCTCTTGTATGTAAACTTCAAAACTTTCAATTTCACCTTCGCAAATCAATTTACTCTTTAGAAAAGGTTTCAACCCATCTCAATAACAAACTTTTTATTTTGTCTAACGTGTTTGGCTTCCTTCTGGTTTCCGCTGTCTTGGCTCAGTTTTTAAAACATAATTATGTACTTGTTAACTGTTATTTCACATTTCTTTCCGAGCGATTATGTACTTTTTAACTGTTTTTTCATATTTCTTGCCGATAAAAAAATTATATTTCCTCAATGCACAAAGTTGTAGGGAACAAATCCAGCATAAAACTTTACGTGAATTGTATGTTACCCCATTTTGTGAATATTGCTTCGGTTCAATTTTCCATTTGTTTAACTTCGTTAATTGCGGAAATGAGCTGTTAAATACTTTGAAATTTAAACGTGCGAGTACGAATAGCATTCGACTCCGATAGCGTCGTAGTATGTGCTTTGAAAACTCATTCAATCAATTTTCGAAACATGAAAGGTTTTTGCAGGAAACGACTCGACCTCGAAATTCCGTTCGCGCCGTACGCGTTCAATCGCTTCGTTGTTGCCAGAATTGCGTTTTTTGCTGATAGCTTCGTAAAAAATGAGCCCAATATAAATTGAGAAAGTACAGGTACTAGTTTGAGTTAAACTGGATTAAAGATACATCTGGTTGAGCTGTACATAAGTAAAAAAAATCATACAAAGTCTCTAATAGTTACTATAGACATCAGTTATCATAATAACTGTTTGTCATAGTATTTATTTTGATGTTATTAATTAATATAATTATTGTGCTTACGTTATTAGTGTTTTAAAAATAAGTTTCCGAAACTCGAGGGAATTTTAGAACACAAACTCTTTTTATTGTTCGAATCATGAAATAATTATACCCTACTATAATTTTATATTATGCGCCTAGATCCTGCAATTTTATAGATTTACTACCAGTAGAATTACGGCATAGTCTCTACAAAGACTTAACAATAAGTCTACCATAAATATGAAGCATGAGCGTCAGAAGTTCGTCTCGCTTGAAATTGGCGGAGATGCCAGCCATGTTGGGACGTGTCGTACACAAGTCTTGCACCCGAGTAAACAAGTGAGGCACGAGAAGCGCGCGTGCGCGGCGCAGACGCGTGCGTTAACGAACAGCTGCAAGGTCTCACGTCGACGTATGTTGACGTTGTAAATTGCGAAGTGACGAGTAGTTAGAACGCTCCGCACGAAAAACTAAATACCTCTCGCGTAAAAACGTCAAAAAAATGTGTGAAAAAAATCAGGCTGCGACGTCCATGTTTGTGGACACAGTTTTGTCTACTCGTACACGCATCTGAGTTACGCACTGGGCGAGAAAAAGTGCAACGTCTCTTCATAATTCAAGCTATAATAGTATTTTCTTTTTTAAGATTTATTAGTAAGTGTTTCGTGATTCAATTTCCATTGATCACTTTTTGATGGAATCCTAGCGCGAAAGAATAAAATAAGAGGAAAATGTCACCGTGTTGGCTTAGATTACAGCGGGCTCCATCCGGCTGGAATAGTTGCGTCAACCAGAAGTTTCTAAGTTCTTGTATTGAAAGTAAAATTCATACATGCTAGTCAATTTTCATTTCTTCTTTTCATTGTGTGTAGAATTTTGTGATTAGTCTGAGCTCAACTCTCGGGGTTTAAACCCTCTACCGCCGTCATAGATTTCAATATCGACTTCCATGAGGATGCAAATACTCTTTCGTTATAAGCTAAATTAAGCCTCATTTCTCGTGAACATAAGGCTGCATCTAGTTTTCCGTAACAAGCTTAACGCAACTTTATTCATGTATTCTTACGGCTGCGACTAGTTTTTCGTACAGAGCTAAATGTAGCCTTATCGTCGAAATAATTCGGTCACCCAGTGAAGTTGTACGTTAACGGCTCCGTTTGGCCGCTTCGTGCTGCCCTCAGCAGCGGTGGCAGAGCTCGAATGCTGCGGTGCTACAACGCTAAGATCTTGGAACGTCTCTCAGATCGAACGGGTCTAAATAATTTATGAATCCACTCAAATTCAGCTGAAAAAATAATTTCTATTCAACAAAACTTTTCTTGGTATCAAGTTTCAGAATCAGTTTGCGCGTATGTGTATGTATGGTGTATCAATGTACATTGTGTGGTATTTTCATTTATTTAATTATTAACGGGCGTTCATGTAAGGAATTTTTGCAGTATGTGTGCCCTGATTAACTTGAGAGCTTCACCGCTGTGCGAAAGTTGCAGCACAGCGCTCGAAATAGGGAGACCTTTTTGTGGTTCTTGGCCACTTCTGCTGCGCTGTGACCATCATGCGCTCGTAAACATTGCAAAAATACGTCAGGAAGGTCACCGGCGTGTATTTTAAGCCAATTTAAGGTGATTTTAATTTTGAAACAAAAGTTTTACGATGGAACTATGAATGAGCTGGCGGAATCATTTCCTTCACGCCCGATATTGAAGTGTAAGTTTAGGGTTCTTCTTTTACAATTATTTCAATTTTAAACGCGCTTTCATCAAGGAAAAAATTCTTCCAAGAGGAAACCTCTACGCTTTAAACAGAAAAATCATTGAATTTATAATATTAGATTTTGAAAATTAGTATTTAAAACAGAGTCTGTTGGGTTAGCTTGGGAGTGGTTTTTGCCATGTAGAAAAAAAGTGTCTAAAAATGAACAAACGAACTTAAAGGTCAAGCCTACTCAACCAATACTGAGCTCAAAGCTCCTCCAGTTGGCCTGAGCAATAAAAATTGACCCGTTTCTCAAAAAGTTGCTCCCGGTGAAAGTACAGTGTCTCTAATTCAATAAATTCACTTGTAAAGTTAAAGTACCATGACATTCGAAATATCTACGGTTTCATCGAACGTAAACCGTGCAATTATGGGGCATAATCCCAGCATTTGCGTGCTTAATGGGCTCATAAAATTGTCTTTATTGCCATTGTAACTCAAGACCTACGAAGAATTAATGTATAGAATAAAGGGCTTCCTCATGAGGCTTATGGGTTTCCGTGTTCAGAATGTTTAGAATCTGCCGTAAGAAATTCAAGAATAAATTTGTTGGGGTAGAATTTTTTCCCTTTCCACGAAGGTGATCATTAATTAACACTTTTTCTTCTCTATTAACATGTATATTCCACTTTTATGTTTGTAGTCATTATTATTCAAAGAGGTCTTGATGTCATATCTTGTGCGTCGACACCGAATACAGGCTGGAATTTACTATCCATTCCTGGAATCCATTAGAAGTGACCAAAAAGTATTACAAAAAGTGTTACAACACAATATGACTAGTACATGACTAATCGTGGAATATTGATTGTATGTAATATAACTAAATACACTGTGAAATATTCGTAAAAGTAAGTAACAACTAAATACGATAATGTTTCTCGTTAAACTCAGTGAAAACAAATTCTACAATACTGTATTTAATAAACACTTAATGGAGAAATTATCTGTGGGAACACATTTTTTCAACGCCCTGTATTTCAGTCAACTTCAATATCGGGTTTGGGAGCCATTCGCGACTCTTAGGATGCATGCTTTCGATACCCTAAAACTTTAGGAGCTCGCATCGTCGCTGTTGAGCCTCCAAACTAATTATTCCTTCGTTATTTAGTTGTGAATTTCCTGTTTGTAAATTTTGAGAGCGGTCACGGATGTCACAACATGAAGTGCAGCCCGTGCAGTTTTACATAACATATTCTTATATTTTTGGTAACTTCGTTCTATAAAATAAGGGAAGAAGCGAATATTTTCGCGATATCGCGCTATGCATTTGCATCGGAGGGAGAAATATTTCTGGGTAAAATATAATTGTGTTCTGCGTAGTGTTAGGTACCTATCGGTTTATTTATATATGAATATTGCAATTTCTAACCTACGAATAACATGTATTTGACCATTAAATCTGTGTGAATGCAATTTACCAAACTCGTGACTACTCGTGAATGTTGGCACCAGCAGCGCGCCCTGCCGTAGCAAAGTTCACGCGTCTGTAAACACGCCCATTCTGCGAGCTGCCGCTGTTCGCAGTGTAAACTCTGCTTCAAAATGTGCCGTGAAAGCAGCAAGCTCATTAAAAATAACATTCTCGAAGGAAAATAAACTTTGACATTGGAGACGACGCACGATCAGAAATCATTGGTTCAAAAGCACGCCAATCCGGACCTAGAAATATAAGTCCAGCGTACGAGGCGACCGACTTTCCGGATACGCACGCCCTCCCGCCGTCCGTCGGCCCGAGAAATCAGATTCGTCTGCTGCAGCTCAGCCTTGAGTCTGAATTTTTTTTACGTGCTCTCAACACACCAAAGTATTATTTCTTGAGGTAAACGTATTATAACTCTTAACGAATGACTTCTAGAACGCCGGCGGTGCATTCACACGGTCTGAGTAACCGACAGTAACCATGTGAATGCAGCAACCACGGCTACGAGGTATCTCGGGATAGTTTGTCAACGGGTTAATTTTATCGCAGGTTGTACGCATACTGTATGTCATGACCAATAGGATATGTCGCTAGATGATGATTAGGCTACGGAATAATTGACAATGTTTTGATTTGTTAATTTTTTTAGTAATTTTTTTACGGTACGTCGCTTTATCGGTGGTAGATAGTAAGATTTAATGGTGATTAAAATTAACTCCGATCGCCAACTAAAGCGGGTGCGAATTCTTAGTCACAGTTTACTCGAAACATAAATTCAAATATCTAGTTCTATGAAGTTCACTGGTATTAAGAGGAAATATTATTGCATTTATGTGGTATATACAAAGAATGTAGCAAACCATGCATGTATTGCACGTAAGTAGCGTACATAAACTACAGAGGCTTCGAAAAAAATACACTTTGTTTCTAATTCTATAATTTTGAAACCAAAGACCCTCGCATACGTGCAAATTGCCCTCGAGCGCCACCTACCTACGGCCTATTTAATAGTTACCCTACACTTCCGCATGAGACCAGCATGTGCAAGTCTTTTTGCTTCGAAATTATTGAAGTACAAGCCGTGGGTAAATTTTTTCGAGTTCTCTCCACGTACGTATAGTAGGTATTCCTATTACGGGAATTCAATCTGAACCCTGAATCTGATGTCAGTTTTAAGGTAGGTATTGTGTTCTGTGCTAGACATGAGTGGGAATACCCTGTCACAATTGAATAATAAATATACACAAGTTTTCCCAGCCCCAGAAGGTAAAGGAGTAGGCAGTAGGATTAGATTAGTTAAATTTATCTACCCCATGCTTCAGGGACTGGTGACCCTAGGGGAACACTGTTAAGTAGCCTCAGTTATTGATAGGCCTTCGAGACTTCTACCTTTTGTGTCCACTTTGCCTCTTCTAATTGTCACACATTCTTTGTTATCGCTTCTTTGTCTTTTCTTGTTCTTCCTTCTTAATTTGCTTTTCGTATGAGCCGGGAATTCGGGGTGGAAACACACCTCTGCATGAATTCCACGTTTTCTACGTCCCTTCTTCTCTTTGCTCTGTTTGTATCACATTTCATATGAATAGGGAGCTTTAAACCAACGAATAATCTAATCTGATACGCACCCGACTGATGTGATAATTGATCAGCATGATGTCTGAAATTTGTAATAATTGAACTTCTTAAAACGTGTCAGACATAAATAATGGTTGAATGGTGTGATTCCTGACATTGATAATTGCACAGTGGGAGATAAGTCACGTGGAATATTTGAATGATATGATACCTGTCAGATGTGGTAATTGACCGATGTGTTACTTTTATGATAATTGACCGATATGATACTAGTCGGATGTAATAATTATACGGTATAATAATTGAACGGTGTGATGCCTGTGTAATGATAATAGAACGACACGATATCCGACATGCGTGATAATTGAATTTCTTGATATATACTTGCCAGACATGGTAATTGAACGATACGATACCTGTCAGGTGTGATAATCGAGTGATCGATACCTGTCAGGTGTGATAATCGAGTGATCGATACCTTTCAGGTGTGATAATCGAGTGATCGATACCATTCAGGTGTGATAATTGAGTGATCGATACCTGTCAGGTGTGATAATTGAGTGATACGATACCTGTCAGATGTGATAATTAAATGATACGGTACCTGTCAGATGTGATAATTGAACGAAGCAATACCTGTCAGATGCGATGATAGGACGGTATAACACCCGACAAACAGACTAGCCATTAGTGTGAGACACGAGTTTCCTGGTAGACCACCGTGGTGCCTCCCACGCGCAGTCCGTCCACGCGCTGTAGAGCATGGCGCCAAACATGGTGAGCTTCTTAAGTAAGCGTGTTTTTTTTGCTAATTTAGCTCCAATTTCGCTCCAATTTCGCTTCTTGTGGCCTGTCATATGCTCAGGTCATCGACTCGTAAAAGCGAGTCTGAGCGTGGCGCTGCATGTCAATGTCCCCCAGGAGTGTTGCACTCGCATACCCTCTTCAAGCTGAGCACCGAGAGGTACGCACGATGAACCTTCGTGACGATTTAAAAGGCTTCATGAGATTTGTTCTAGCAGCAGAGAGTGCGAGGTGAATGCACATTCATCCACATAAGTGCGCGTATTAGATAAGGCTTGATAATTAGCACTGGCTGCGCTTGCTGCGGATTTTTGTTACGTAATTTCTCGTATCCCTTTTGGCTTCTTTTCATTATTGTATGGTGATCAACGGGGGAGATGCAGTGTATTGTCGAAATTTGTGCCTAAGTACAAGTGAAATTGGAGGCACTGAGGGCATATGCATCATATGGGACGAAAATTTAAATTCATCGCTATTATGCACATGTGTAAAAGATGACAATTTTCTTAGGGCAACTTGAAAACGCGCATGAGATTCGGCTGCATATGTGTTGAAAAGTGCGCAAAACCCTTTTTCAGGTTCATTTGACTAGGTTGGCTGTTTATAACTCGTAATTTTAGCACTATACCTGACCCCGCATAGAAATGTTATTTTACGAGTTGTATAGCTTTATTGCTATGAATTTAACGCATAATTTGTCTTTTTTGGAGTTGTACAGGCCTATAATAATTTTTTTCGAGTAGCCTGGAACATGTGCTATGCGCCATATATATTGCAACGAGTCTGACGTGATCCATTTATCCCAAAAACGCAATGAAATGAATTAAATCGGACACACAGTTATTACAACAATCATTGTACTATCATTTCGCATTAGTCAAGACCCTTTTTATATGGGTCCACTGGATCTTAAAAATCCTGATTTTAAATGTATGAACCAGTTATGCGAATGGCAAGTTCCATCAAAACGACCAAGAAACACGGAAGGGCTGAGAAGAAATAAATCTGCCACACAGTCTTTACAGGGCAGCCGAAGTATCGCAGTAGAGGCGCCTCTCAGCGTGCGAGGCCATATTCTGTATACGAGCTTTGGAGCGTTCGGCATTTCCTCCAGCACTTGCTGCGAGAAACCGGACCTTGTCGCCCTCTTACAAAAGTAGATATTAATGTGATCTCAGCGGTAGGCCCGTTTCCTAGGATGACTGGTGCTACCGTCATTATGATATCCGCTGGAGGAAGTTTGAATTATAAAAATTTATTTATGTCGAGTATCTCTTGCTAGGGAGTTAGTTTTAGACTAAAATGTTCTTTCAACAGTTCATACTCTTAATCGATGATGTAAGTTTTCATTGAATGGATGGCTTAAAAATACGAAACCACATATTCACATGATCGAGGTGAACTGGGAATGTTGATAGTTTTCTTCTTCACATCAAATAAGGTTCCACCAAAACTTGTGCCTAATTCAGGCAGAGCACACGCATGTGGGGGCAAAGAAGGTGCTATGGAACGCGAGAGACACATTTGTGGCAAGAGGGGCACATTTGGCACGAGAAAATGTCGTTTCAAAACGTAACGCACAATACGCATTTACAACGGGCCTTGCTGCAGATAAATATTTTTATGGAGCTGTACCTAGTGAATAGAAGTTGTACCTAATAGCTATTATTGGTCGAAAAGTCAGTCAGAGCATTGTGTAACTTAGAGGAGATCTTGAATTTTGAATATTTTAATTATCTAAATGTGTAACTTTGCTTGAATTCAGCAACTCATGAATATGCTCAGAAATTACGATAATCGTAATTTCTGTGATGTGACGAGATAGTTTTTGAGAATATCTTTTGTTTTCATGAAGTTGCAATTTGAATTTTTGGCTTGATAGCTTAAATTTGGTAAGAATTGTGCAAATTTACCAACAATATCACGAGTTTTTTTTAAATAACGTTAAACGACTCGTTACCGTAAAAAGTTTAAGAGCGTTTTGTTTTCGACGTGAAAGTAGTGCTCTTTATAAGCCATGTACTTGTATTTTGTTATCTGTAACCGCCCTTCCACCAAGGCAATCCAGCGACTCGGCGCTCGCCTTTTGCTTGTTGATGTGTGATAGTGGCACTGCTGACCCAGATGCCACTAGTGGCACCACTGACCTCGTTGCCCTAAGTGGCACTGCTGAGGCGTAAATCAACCTGTAACCGCAGTACTTTTTCTTCCATCTTTAGACCTTCAAGGGGCCGCAGTTAGATTAAATCAGCTCTAGAGCCTTCGGGACTTCTGTCCTTCGTGCCCACTTTATTTCCTTTAATTTTCCCACCTTCTTTGCTATCTCTTCTTGTCGTTTTTCCCTCTTTATTTTTTAGCATGCTGTGTCTATGCGCAAAGGATCCTGTGTGGAAGCACTCCTTTTGCCATAAATTTCACGTTCCCTACAATCAACTCTTAATGGTCCCTTCTTTTTCGGTGCGACATAGTTTGTCACTGAAGTCAATCATTATCATTACTCTTTTTCACCTTTACTTCAAATATAGTGCATGCGTGTGCTGAGTGTGGCAAGATGATCCGACTCATTTCTTAGTTTAGTAAAAGCGAAATAAAGTATAAATGAATATAGTTATTTTTGTTTTCTAATTTTTCGTTACGATGCAATTTTGCCTCCTTCCAGATTAAAAATAGTTTAGCTCGTTATTTATCAAACTTAGCCTTCATTAAACACGAATGTGTGATATCTTGCCGCGCCCCGTACTCGAATAATGCAACTCGCACCTGCGGAGAAATGGATACTCCTTGATATTTGAGCAGGAACGCTTGAGGTTCGTACAAACCATTTATCAAGTCGTTTATTGAGCCGTGATGCTGGAGAGGTCGCCCGGATGCTTGCGTGTCTGTGCATGACGGCATTTAGTCTTGTACCTGTACAAACTGAAAGCTATGGATGTACTTCAGCGGTTTTTATACAACAATGTACCCTAAGTTAAAAATCCTTTTTTCTCTATATAGACAACCCGGCCAAAACATGTCACTCCCTCGTTAAAAGTAGATATAATTCAAACATTTTTTTTACAGGTTTCCTTGTCACAAATTTGAAGAAAAAGAATATGGTAACAATAGTTGCGTACGTTCAGTGTCCCTGGTAGTCAGTAGTGCACCTGTTCGATCAGCGACAATAAGCATGAATAATCTTGCTGGAAAAGAAACTTACAAAACAATACTCAGTCTTTCAAAAAGGACAAATTATAGGTTCCCCTGGGATGGGAAATAATGTATAATGGCCATAGGACGTAAAACTGTACACAAAATAATTGCTCAGTGGTAAACTGTGGCGAAATGCAGTCATTCAGTGATAATAGAGGCAGAAGTAAATTCTGATTACTCGCGACAGGCGTTCTGTGAAGCGATTGGTCGAAACAAATCGGCCGAAAATTCTCGAGCATTTGATTAGCATGTTCAACGAAGGTCGTAAAAAAATTCTTGCTCGCACCATGCCCCTAGAACGGAATGAAACACATTCAACGAGTTACGCTGCAACCAGGAAACCATTGGTCAGTAAAGCTAATCGAATAAAACTGCTTTAATTTGCAGAAAACCACAAAGTCTATACTGTAGAGCAATAGAAGCACGTCCTATGGTCAGATGAATTGAGGTTCACGTCGTTCCGGAAAGAAGGCAGAGTTAGAGTGAGACGAGAAATTACGAAAGAAGCTTTGGATCCTTCACGCGTCGCTCCGACAGTACAGGCTTCCGGGACAGTTTATTGATCTAGGAGTGCTTCACATGGTCGGAATTAGGTTCGGCAACCTTGTGCAGCGAAAAAAATGGGGTCTCAGGATTATTTGAACATCCAAGATGTTCAACTACATTCGCTTATTGATTTTTATTTTTGTAATGGTTCCGATGTTTTTCAAGACGGCGCTCGCAACCATCGGTCGGTCTAACGTTGTTGAAAATTGGTTTAGGAGTCATCGGGGATCTTATTCTCATATGGAATAGCGTCGACAGTTATTTAATTTGCACCCAATCGAAAATTTGTGGAACATCTAGTGAGGGAGCTGCGCACCGTAATTCCTCTTCAATCTTCGCTAGAAGATTTTTCTTGACGTTTGCTCGTTCTGTGGACAAATACTCGTTTAGAATATTTGCAAAATCTTGCTGGATCAATACCTAATAGAATGAAAGCTGTAATCGATGTAAAAGGTGGTCCAATAAATTACTACGTTTGTTTTCGTCGCTCCCCCGGTTTCCATGGTGCAACAAACCTAGGTTGCCCGAGAAGCTTCGTAGCCTATTTGTACTCACATGTATGGCATCTTTACAATCCTCGAAATGATAAGTTTACGAATGACTTGTTGCTACAGGGCATTGTGTGCAGTATCATTATTTTAATTTTCGATAAAGTGAACGATTACCTCCCGCTTATTCTGGGTGAATTTTCGCCCTGTGAGTCTGTGACCAGTATTTATCGTAGTCATCTGGCCTCGAGCCAGCTACGGCCGCGGTGAACATTATGAGATGGTTGGTTGGTGGTGTTCTGCATGCTCCCTTCAGCTGGTTGAGTTCCTTTTATCTTCAGACGACCTTTTGATGACCACCGAAATGGGGTGCAGCTTCGACTACACATCCATTTGCATTTCTATTCAGCGTCAAGCGCGAAATTGAAGGGTTTGAGACGATGTGCGTTTGATAACGATAAAAATGCGTCTATCTCGCCCACGTCTCACAGCAGGAATATCTTTCGCTGAATGGCTCTGTAAACTTCTCGGATTTGACGCACTCCTTATTCTGAAACTACCATAATTTTTGTCTTGTAAGTTTGATAGCAATCTCTCTGCCCTAAAGCATGTACATAAATTATTTACTCCCCCTTGCTACGTACGCACCATCAGTTAATTGCGCAATATAATTCTAGCGTTTCAAACACCTGTCTATGATATCTAAAGAGGCGTCATACGCTGGTAAATTGCACGTTTGTCACCATTGGAATTGAGTAGCATGACTTATTGCTATTAAATTATAATTAAATTACTTAATTGAGGCCTATCTATCCAGCTGGTGCACGGTACGCCAGCTTCCCCGTGTCCCCAGCGACACCATAAGGTGTGTCCGCTGTGCCATCTGTTAGAAACTTGCCAAGGACGGAGACTCCACTGCATTTTTCAGTTTCACTGGCCAAATTCTTTTTTTTCTTACGCGCCTGAAATTTTGGTAACTAAATATTAACCCTTAATTCTAATCCCGCTTTTCTAGTCAATTGTCATTAGACTGTAATGACGACTCCTTTCATTTGCCGTTAAATTTCATTTGAAATGTTTACTTTAAAAGATAGCCTGCATAATTCTATTCCGCTTATAGGACAATATTCAACACTGACTTCACTTAGAAAAGTCCTATGGCGCTATAAATTGTTGCTTTCGACTCTTGAATGTTCCTCAATTTGTTCAGTACTTATTGACGTGAATGATATTCCATCATAGGATCATCTTTTCAATTAGCTTGTACACAGCAGATGGGTTCCCTATGTTTTCAAGTCACTGTCACAGCGAAGTTGTTTCGTTTTTTTTCAAGCAGATTATATAGTTTATATGGTGCAGTTTTATACCATATTTTCAAGCAGCTGGCATGGTGTCTTTTACCATATTTTAAAACAGCTGGCAATGCATTTGTTTCAACATCTTTTCAAGCGACTGCAGCCCAAGGCCTTCAGCCATGCAAGGTCGCTGATCAGCTGTTGCATTGGGAATTAATCCTTAAAAAGCTGCTTGTAACGTTCACTGAAATTAAGGACTTGCCTAACACTCGAGTTTGATTATGGATACATTAAAATTTGCCCTTGGGTTATTGAATAACTGAAGAGAAACGTAACGTCGCGGTCCGACAGTCTTACTTCCTAACTGTCGATTTTCTAAAGGTAGTACACGTGAATCATCACCCCAACGGCCTTGATATCACAGACTTTAGGTCAAGCACCATTGTTGCCGAACGATGAGCGTGTGTTGAACAGTCCGACGTTTTCCCACCTTTACTGACAGCTAAGCATGCGCGCCGAGTGTACTTCCTCATGAGGCGCTCTAGAGCTCGGCCGGAAGTGTGCATGCGTGTAATTTCGAAGAAATTTCCGCCAAGATATTCCCTTTACTCTGCACGAATGCAAGAACGTGGTAATGGTAGGAAGTACGGCCAGAAACTAAACATTCTCTGCGCAAACTTGAGCGTCTTAAAGTAACATTCAGTTAGACAGTTTGTTGATGCTGGGTAAATGAACTCTTCGAATACGTAAAGGTCAGGAAGTAGAGACATCAACACAGACCGAATAATCATTTAGCAATATCCTTGCGTATGCTAAGCTAGCTCTAGCAGCTGTTCTGTAATAACCTAAAGTTAACTCTACAAAAGGCAAAAAACAAAGAAAAAACAAATCTGCCTGGCGACAGTGTCTCTACTGTACTCGAGACGCCTACGCGCCTTGAGGTCCTGGCGACGCCTCCGTGTGCGTGTGTGTGTGTGTTTGTGTATGCGCGCGTGTGTAGTGCTGCGTGGGTGTGAGTGTTTAGTACTGCATGCACGTGGGTGCATGTACAGTATGTGTATATACTCCATTAAATAAATGTGTATCCATGAGTACATGCACATGTGACTGTGTTTATTAGCAAACCTGAGTACTTATAGATGGGTCCTGTACACTCATACTGATGCAAGAGCGCACAGGACCCATCTATAAGTACTAGCAGGACCACATGCATAAAGCGTGTATGGATACATACATAGGGCCTCGGTGCACGAATAACCATATATATATATATATATACCCGTGGTGAAGCGTACGCTTATCACTCTGCTGCAGATGTACAAGTGGTCCTTGCAAGTTTCTCACTGATTACAATAGATCTTTTTACTCTCCACTCAGTGATAAATGACAAGATAAGAGGTATTGAAGCTTGTCAGATATCTGTTGGTAACCTGCAGTAAGACATGAGGATTCCAAAGTCAGTTTAAGGTATTAGAAATAAAAAACGCGCTCTTAAATTTTGTCCGAATTGAACTGCCACGCTAATGTGTTCGAACTGAAATGATAAACTTGTGTTTTAAATTTATGTACCCGGATGCAAAAGAGAGGACTCTTAACTTTTTTTAAGGTCGTAGTTGAGGAGACACAACAGTCCACAATAAGCCCCTTGCATTCTATTATTTTTTGGTGTCTTGGGAAAGGTGAAAGTAGAGCCCTCATGAGCACACTAGCGGCCGGGTCCGACTACTTCACACATTAAACCACGACACTCGATTGGATCAAATCTTCCCCTCAGGAGGCATAAGATAGGCCATAAGCAATAGAGTTAGGTAAATCTATCGCATGCTATGGAAATTAGCGTTCCTAGGAGGGCGCTTTTGGGTTACCTCAGCTATGCTAGGCCTCCGGGACTTCTATCTTTCAAGCCCACAGAAAACGTGCACAGATTCCACGTTTTCTGAAGTCCATACTAAATGATCCCTTTTTTTCGCTCTCTTGAGATCGCCTTTGGTGAGGCTAAGGAGCTTTAAACTAACAAATAAATAAATCAAATCCTTGCATCTCTGATTTAACACGTTAACCGCCATTCTCGACACAGGTAAAATTACATGTCAACAAATATCTCTCGTGAATTTAAAAATGGAGGATTTGGCTTTAAAAATTTCGGCTAACTTATCAATTTTCCTTTTAATTTAAATTAGCATGTACAGGTGATGACCAGAAATCTCATGAAAACTTGATAAATTTTCTTCATATATTTTACTGCTTTGGCCAAGTTAGGTTAGGTTAGATGACCTCGTGTACCACATGTGGTCCACGTGGCGGTCAACGTGTTAAAATAATTTTTGTGAGAGAATATCACAATATGTACCTCTTAAGATCGAAAACTTCTCATGAAAAATCATAAATTTTGATATTTTAAAATTTGTGCGGCATAAAAATCATTCAATTTTAAGCTGTACATACGTTGTTGTTCCTGAAGTCCGCTCATCAGCAATAAAAAGCGTAAATGCAAGACTAGACTTGAAATTTTGTTGCGATGTAATGAATTATTATCGGTGTTCCTTTCAAATGCTAGAATTGTCATTCAATGGCACGCTTGTATGGCAGATTGATTGCCATGTCGTATTTGTAACAAGTTTTTATATGTGTGACCATGTATGTGTATAACTTAAAAGAAAATGCCAATTGTCTATGGAACAGGCCACTTACATGAGGAGTATGAGTTGAACTACAGTGGTTTTAGGGTCGCTAATATCACTTGAACCTTATTCACACAGTTGCAAAAGTTGAAATCACGGGTCAGACAAAAATGCATGTTAGAAGAACGTAACCGCTGGTACTAGAAATGCATATATTCTAAAATCAAATCGTTCAAATAAATAGACTAAAATCAAATCGAGCGATCATTTATGCAGAACATCGACTATGGAACGTAAATACTCCGAAACGCATTAATTAAATATATTCTACACTGGAATATTCGTGAGTCCCTTTCAACAAAGAAAAAAAAAATTCTACCCCTAGGATTTTGTTCAACGACGATGGTGAAACTATTTAACATAATGCTGGACTTCGGCAACAGGAGCTCGACGCAAGTCCTGTTCAGACAACACCTCGAAAGAAGACCATGCGCGAAAGAAAACGCTTAGCATCCTAATCACCAGTACATCGAGCCAATATTGAACTTAAGTTGCTGCAGTCGTGGAAATGCTGACACTCAATCTGGTATTTTATCTAATTACAAGAAGCATACAAACTCTGCCCTTTGAAAAAAATGCTGTTTTGCGATTTACGCTTTTCTTTGTTGTTCGTAAGAAAATACTTTCAAGAGGTGATTGGATTGTTCCTCTATTTTTGGAGTAAGAGTTTATCAGCTTTTTGTAGTGGACCACAGAGTTGGCTTTCTTATAGGAGTAAAGACTTTCACTTGGGGTAATTACACTCATGTGTGTGCGTATTTAAAAACAAGGTTTTCTTTCTTTTTCTATGAAAGCGCTCAAGATTTTGATGATTTCATTGCACTGGTTCAAGCTTTGTTTACTTCATTCAGGCCTGTTCAGTAACACGCTACTGAAACTTCAAACGCAGCACTGGTACAATTTGCGCAAAGTGCCTTACGGAATGAAATTTGGCGGCAGCGTACGTACGCCCACATAAGCTTGAGGCTAGTTTTTCGTACAAAGCTAAATACGGCCTTATCGAAGAAAGAATTCCAGTTGTAAAAGAGTTAAAGGTATAATTCTCGTATCCTCACACGGGTAAAATGACTGAGCTGACATGTTGCTACGACAGACTTCTGTTGATGCAAGAAATCCTGTTATCAATGTACAGTAGTTTCTTACAAGGTGATATCTATTGGTCTATCATACCTTTCTGTCTTGGGTTGTTTTGCTTGACTTGAATAACCTTTCACGAACTTAGCATAATCTACGTGAACACACACTTTCGTTATCCCCGTACATATTTTGACGCACCTGTTACGACCGGATAACTGGGCTGATGTTTTTTCCTTGCCGTTTCATGTGCGAAGCTAATTTCTCTGCGTTTCCACAGATGGTTTTGGACGTTGCCGAGTTCGTAGCTGGTGAAGTGGAGGTTCTCCAGGACGATAAAGTGCTTACAGTGAAGGGCAGCGTTGAGACTCAGGAAGGGGAAGGGCAGTCGGCCGTCCGCACTTTCCACCGCACCTTCAGCATCCCGCAAAACTCCAAGGAGGAAGACATCGATTCCGCGCTTTCCGAAGACGGCATCCTCACCATCTTTGTGCCTAAAAAGGTAACCTTGAGTAAGAACAGAGTCATTTGATAGGAAATTCGAGTCAAGCCAGAGAAAAAAAACGTTGAGTTCAACGTTCTTTTTCTAAGATTTGAACCAATATTTTGTTGCTATAAAGGAACTTCCGCCTAAATCCTAACTCGGGTAGGTTAACTTGTTCTGAATAATTTAGGAATGAAACTGTGGAACCCTACTGTTTTAAAAATTCTAATAGTAGCATTTATTACGGCTTTTAATTTGAAAAATACAATCGGATAGACTTCTTTCTGTTCAGAAAGATGACTGTAATTCTCGATACTATTGGTGCGGCATTCGAACAATAGTTTAAAAATAAATTTACCTTCATGGATTTTCTCAACGTAGGGCGAGAAAGGGACATCGACGATTTATCTTCATCACTTCACAGCACATGGCACAGACTTTGCGTGGTGTCCACATTGATATGAAATCCGATTAAGGAATTCCTTTGTTCTTTGTTAAGCTGATAAAAATCTGTATCGTAATAAATGAAGTTTAGGGACTGTTTTCACCAACTTGGAAGTAGTAATGTGTGTCTATTTCCGTCTCTTGAAGCGTGGTATCTGTCAGAGAGACGCGTTGACAAAGTGTATAATTTTTATTGGCAGAATAGATGATTATACTCGCACACATCATAACATTAGTCGAGACTGCCATGAGAATTTGACTGGAGTCTTTAATCGTCAGGCCGTGAAAGAATTCCTGGAAGAATGTTGTGTTAAATTGAGATCTGTAGTAATACTAACTTAGTCCTCAGGAGTAACATGTCCACATAAGACGTTAGGCTACTTGAAAAAAAATTTAATGAAGAGTTCATAACATCATGCATGTGAAATGTGAAAGTTGTTATTATTTTGCAAGCCTAACTGGAGAAGAGTTGGAGCCTAAGCGTCGGGAGCATGGCAGCATCGGCAATTACAGTATCAAGACATACATATAAACCGATAAACCCGAAGAGTATCTTGAGAAGCCTCATTAAACTATAAATTTTGATACTTGTATCCATCAGACGTACTGGGACGTCTCATGTTAGCAAACAGAAATTCAGTTTTATCAGATCTCTCATCACAATAACTAACGTAATCGCTAAATTGAACTCAATTTCTCCGGATGAATATATATAAATCTGAGTTACTACGAAAAGTTCCCCAATTAATTTATTTGTATCACTGCCTAGGAAATGTAATTCAAAGAACTAAAGTTTACGTAAGATTTACAATTCAACTTAATGCTTGGGGAGCCCTTTTATCCACCATTTTTATTTGAACTCGTAAATACAAGACAAAATTGTTTAGTCGGAAACTTTTAGCATTTTTTGTACTTCATGCGAGTAAACGTTGCGTATCAAGAATTCGAATTCTTGCTAAAGTAACTCTGTGTTTTCGGACTGGACAACGTCACCTGACGCGAGTGGGGCCGCTAGATTGCTCAAAGTTTGCCTTGCAATCCGAGGCGTCTAAACACCGGACACCCAAACTGCCGGACGTGCTCTCCATCGCACTTCACGTCCGGAAATGTTTTTTCTCCATCCGCTACGGTGGAACTGCGGTCAATTTTTTTTAACCCTGGGAGTAGAGTGGAAATATTTTCAGCGTTATTTCATCGCTAGGTAATTAATAAAAATTTGAAACTAGTAATACCATTTAGTAATACGAACGTAAGGTCATAGCTCGATCCTTGAAGGAATTCAAAGTTCTAAATATTCTGGCGTTTCTGACCACTTCTGAATCAGTAATTGCTATGGATGGCGGTGTTTGAAGTTGGAGCAATTTTTAAACCCATGAAAATATCTATAGTTCTGAGGTTACAAAGCGATTTTTTTTTTATTCATACGTGTCATGTATTTACCGGGCTGTGAAAAGCCGAGTAAGTTTTTGAAGGAAAATCGTCATCTACAAAATTCTTGGAATGGTTGCGTGCTAAATGATTCAGGGACTTGTAAATAAATAAATTTGTGTATGTATGAACTCAAATAGGAAAGAAGTGTCACTGTAATTATTCTCTAAAATTCTAATAATATATTTACATAAACGGGGATCTTTCAAGTCAAATAGATCAAAGAAATAAAATGTCTCAAAATTTTTACCAGTACCTCCGAGGGTACTCTCGAAGACGGACCGGGAAAAGAGGAACACCTGAAACGAACTCTTCTCAATGCTCCCGTAAATTATTTCCTTAGAATTCAACTTGTAATGAGGATCTCGACATCGCACGTCATAGAAGGAGGATACTCTTGGTCTTTTTCTTCAGTCTGATGAATGAATTTTATTGTAGCCACTGCTTAAAGCTACCTATTCACATGAAATGTGATACCAAGGGCACGGAGAAATCTATGCACAAAGTGTGCTCCTCACAAAATCCCATGCGCATAGAAACAGCTAGTTAAGGATAAAGCGAAGGAAAAAAGAAAGAAGATATAGCGAAGAAAGTGTGAAAATTGAAAGAGGCAAAGTGGGCACCGAAGATGAACTCGCGAAGGCCTACCTATAGCTGATTTAACCTAACAGTGCCCCCAGGGATCACCAGTCTTCATCGCATAGGATATACAAACCTAACTAACCTAACCCTATTGCCTATCCTATGTCCCCTCACGAATGATGAAAGGCTAGATGGAATAAAGAACTTATTTGAATGTCCCCTATATGCCCCATTTCCCGTCACATCCCTCTCAAAAAAAATACAGGTGCTGGTAGGAGTAGTAGTAGATTATCTCGTTTATCCAAGCTTTAGATGGAATTTTAATTACCAAATTTGTCCAACAGAAGGAACGAGTCATCAAGATAGAACTCGTGGATTAAATCAAGATCGAGTGAGTGAAGAACGACCAGGGTTGGCTCCGAGAAGGCGGCGAATACATTGGCAGAAATTTCGTCATTTCGTCTAAGTGTCGCGAAGATTTTTCGACTCTCCGATTCAACGACGCCGAACATCAGTTTCTGTTGGTTTTCCGTATTTTATTTTTATTTAGGAAATTTATGGTTGTCAGTGCCTCCCTATTTATTTTTTTAATAGTTGCAGAGACGCGAGTTTTTTACCAATAATTTGTAAAGTTGAATGCTAATGATTAGGTTTGCGATTGATATGGATTTTGAGTGTGACTAATACGTTAGGCAGTACGGCGTAGATAGCTTTTGAAAAGCGTGGAAGTTTTATCATTAGACAGGTAGGAATATTTCTATGAAACCATCATACGCCCTACCGACTGACGTCCATATTTCTATTCTATGCATTTATAAAGATTTGCGTATCCATAAAAATTTGAGGATTTTACCGCAAACTGAAAAATTTGCAAACTTGCAATAACTTCGATGATTTTCGAAATTTTGCATTTTGAGAACTACTTAATGTTTTGGATCTCCCTAGAGGGCCACACGTTTTTGGCGTCGTGAAACCGATGATAGAATAGTTATAAGAATTTGTGGTTCAGTTGTACATACTTTTTGATACTTAAGAACCTGTGAATTTATTTTCTATGTATCAAGATCGCTGTCATTACTCAGCTAAGTGCTTCCTATGTCAATCCAAAATTATTTTCTAAAGATACATGTTTCTTCTATTTGAGATACAATTTCATATCGTATCACCACAGCACCATCTATACTCTTCATTATGAATTTTGAGGAAGCCTAGGTGCAAGTGTGGGGTTACAATTGTCCAGAAAAAGTATGTTTACCTTACATGTAGGCAATTTGTAGAGTTTAAACGTCAAGGACCAACTTTCGTATACCAATTGCACCCATACCTACTTGCTTCTTGGTATAGCCACGGTTGTATTCCTTTCCTTTGCACATATTTGTGTCAGGGCAAGTTGGCTTTCTTGCTGACCGCCCTTCAGTATTTATTCCCATGCTTATCGTCCCAATAATTAACTCTCAATGACATTATGGAAGAGATTACTGCAATTTTAGGTAGATGTATGGTCTCTAACGGATCTGATGATGTTTCGTTTAAATTTTTTCAATGTGGAATACTTAGCTTTATGGTATTTCTAATCATTATACATGATAAGTTTAGTATGAACTTTAATTCATTGACATTTATGAGCTTATCAAGTTTTCTTGCTCATTAATTTATTCAAAGAAGAAAAAACGTTGAAGTTCTAAAGTTTAAAAGTATACCTGTGTTCGAAAGTGCAGAAGCATGTGTACTGAATACAGGGAGACGCTTTCTTTTTCTTGGTACTTGCAGCGCGGACGCAGTCTCCAAATGAGTAGCTTAATTTATAATAATTTATGTGTGATTGAGCCTTGTCTGTAGGTGTCAATTTTAGTTTTTTTCTACGCAAGGCGCATTTGTTTGGGTCAGTGGCTGCCTTCTGGGGGCTTGCGCTCGACAGGAGGCAATCAAATTTTTAAGGAGGACAATTAAGCGCAACTGACAAGGTTTGGGTCCACGTTTTCGGTATTTTAGGGATGTTTCCATCAGGTAAGCCTAATTCTGTATGGAAAACATTTCAGGTGTTATTTTTAATAAATATTTTCTTCTGGGGGATGTGGAGGGCGGGCATCAGGATTTAAGGCGATTAGAATATGGATGGCTAAAAAATGGGAACCACTGGATTCTTGTGGATTTTGCGCAACACTCCCCCCAACCAAGACATGTTATGTCAGGTAAGTAAGGGCTTAGGTATCTTCTGCTTTCTCAATACTGTATCTTTGCTGCTCAACTAATCCAGATTCAAGCCACGGAAGACTGACGTAGTTCCTACTGTTGCTAATCGTGTACATACCTAGTGTAGCTTCATAATCCTGATATTAGTTCCGCCATACGTTAGTGTGAGTGTGTGCGTGCGTGTGTGAGACACCAGCTGAGTGCGTGTTGCTGTTTCACTTCGATGTGCTGAGACTAACTTATTTTTTTGAAGCGGTATTTTTGTGATAGTGTTCATAATTTTGTGATACCCTGTTCACAAGAAGTTCGTGGGAGCGCTTTCCAATCGCGCTAAATTTATGCAGAGGGACCTCTGGCAACGCCTGAGTCAGGAGGTTTTGTGAACTAAATGTAATGTCTAACGTTAGTAAATATTATAAAAGAATTACATTTTAGGGGACTAGATTTTGAACGAGTTTACGTTTGATGTCATGACGTAACGACGGGAGATACTGATTTCAACGACACATAACACTCTCCCAAATTAATAAAGTGGACACTTCTTGAAGGTATTGCGGTAATTTTATTTTAGCTACAGTCACATCTATCATACGTTTCGCTTATCATTGTAGTATATGCCGTACGTTTTCGAGATTAAAATTGTGAAGGTCCCTAATAGGTTGTTAAGGTGTTTATGACCAATTTGAATCCATTTTCTGATGAATTCTTGAATCAAATTTTGCTTATTACTTTTCTAATATTCTGTACATGTATATCATTCGTTTGTGTGATAATTCAGGTCTGAAATGGATGTTCGAAAATTTTTGAGACCAAAGCTAATCTATTTACGAATGAATTTTCTAAATAAAATTTACTCCAGCTGCTATTTGAAACGAAAGCTGCACGAAATAGTAAGATGCAAACTTGAATATTGCTCTCAGTAAGCCGGTAAAATCCTGCACTGCATCGGTTCTTAGTTTCCGCAACTGCTCTGTTGATTACGTGTTCTTTTTTGCTGATGGAATATCTTGACAAACCGCGAACCATTTTGAAATATCAAAGATATCTTCTGGAACATAAATTCAAGTGGAGTCAGTGACAATTGTTTCTAGGGCCACAATTAGGAAACTGAACATTGATGCCACAGTCTTCAATATATGTCTCCTTTAATTAAGCCATGTAGTTAAATTACCTGGATGCATCTTCGCATGTTGAAGTGATTTTCAAGCGCTTAGCCATGTAGGCATGAGTTTTTGTTATCACCAAAACTATGCAGAAAATGTTTAGTTTCTCGAACGGATATTCTGACTACGATCGATTAGAATTGAAGGGACTTTGCCAGCCATTGAAATATTTTTGATTTACAAATTTGCTTTTTCTTAAATGGGTGATCTAGGTGCAGAAGCGGAAGTCATTAGTCCTTATATTGATCACACACTAGCCTTTGTGAACTTATTTCCAGGATACTCAGAGTGCCTAATTCGGTCGAGTGTCCATTCAAGCTTTCCGGCACAGCTGATACAAGTAATGGTCCAGCGTGGGTTTATTCGTATTGTACAGTGTATGACGCTGCACAGAATGAGACTGTACATATTGTGGCTAGTCATGTGTGTAAGGCAAACTAATTTTAAAAATGCGTTTCCAATTTTTCGATACAGTAGAAAGTTCACCAATTTTCTGAGCTTGCGATTTTGGTCCATTTGTGCAAGCAACACCCGATTTCTAAGTCGGTAAGTGCAATTTTTCAAATTATGAGCTAAATATTAACACGTTGACTCCGATTCTCCTCATAGGTAAAATTACATGCCGACAAATATCTCTACTGTGAATTTAAAAACGAAGGATTTTGGTTTCACAAGTTTGGTTACTCTTTTAATTTTCTTTCTAATCAAAACTAGCTTATTCGATTGATGAACACAAATTTGAAGAAAACTCGAAAATTTGTATTTATACGTGATAGTGCTTTGGTTATATTAGGTTAGGTTAGATGATCGCGTGTACCATAGATGACCCACTTCGGAGTCAACGTGTTAAGTTTTGAATAAATTTAGATAATGCCATAAAATTTATAGAAGTATCTAACGGCATTAGGAGACTCAAGATTAATATTAGTTTTAATGGAAGGGCCTTGTGTCTTTGTGCATTAAATTTACCCTGATGGTGCTTTGTAATTAGGCAATTGTCATACGAGCATATAAAGTCGGTAGTTGCTGATACTTATAGTTAATGATAATTGGCTGCAGTAATCAATTAGTCCTAACTACAGGTGGCAGAGGGCAACAACTAGCAATTTACGATATTCGACAGCTGTGCACAAGTGGCTTTGTGAAATGCTCGTCCGCTCAAATCCTGAATATCTGCTTCAATTTCAAATTTTGATGCCGACTCATTGAGCTTCTCGAAACATACGGCAACGAAAAACTGCCACGTTATCTAAAGATCCTTCCGACGTTAATTTTCATAGAGCCAGATTGTCCGCAAGCTGATTAGCGCGATTGTTTTAGCGGTGAACAAGTTGAGTTATGTTGAATTTGCAGTGCATTTCGTGGTGTGTTACACGGTTCTCATTTTGTACGCATTGCTGGAATCTGAGGATACGTTACAAATTACGAGAGGTTACTGCGCTAGAGAGCAAAACTGAGAAAATATTTCGAACAAAAAACAGCTGCACAGGAGACGAAGGTTATCGAGCGTCAGTGATTAAATTTGTGCTGGTTATCACCAATGAATGGTTATCACCTGTTCATTTCGATTACAATGAACGGAGATTTTGGCAAACTCTGTACCTTTTAGACTTAAATAATTGTTTAAAGTCGCTTTTCCACCCACGTCGCCAGCCAAAAGCAAATGTACCTAAAAACCGCGCCCTATAACCGTAGAAGCATTTACTAGACCACACATAGTTGATGAAATAGACTCGTTTTTGACCGAGTGTCGAAAAGGATACAAGGCTAACAGAACATTAGTGCGTCGCCAATCAATCCAATTTATCCTGATGAAAAATTCTGAAGCACGATGAATCACAACAATACTGGTAGTTACACTATATGTCGACTTGTGCAGTAGTTACATAACCTAGCTTCGCTTGATGTCATAAATTTAATGTAGGCATCACACTGTGCCTCTCAGTGGTAGTCTTAAGTGTTTAAGAAGTGCCGAAAGTGCCGTCTGTAATGAAACGCTTTGGACTCATTTGCGGGCTTCTCCTTGTAAATTGACGAGATGCTTGATTTTATGTTCTAATTCTGGCGACTGCGAACTTTGTAGCGATTAGGCCCATTTATTAAACTTATTGCTTGTGCCTTTGGGAATTTAATTCAAGCTTTTACATTAGTGCTACTAATTGTAGATCAGTTTATTTTTTCGTACTTATCAAAATGGATGGAAGTTGAAATAATATTTATTTAAGAGTAATTGAACGTCAGTGTAACTTGATCTAAATCAATGTATCCTGGATTGAAAACTGCTAAATTTTACCTAAACCAAATGTACCTAAATTAATTTTTAAGGTGAATACGATGTTCAACTTCAAGTTTTCTTGATACGAAACTTAGAGGAACACTCAACGTGCCATATATTAATTTAGGTATTACCCATAAGCGTGATGGTGTTGGTATAGAGATATATATATTCAAAGATAATCCCAAGTTTCTGCTAAGGAGTGGAACAGTTTGTGAACGTAATATAGAAGCAAAAATGAATTATTGTTGGAAGGATAAACTTTTTAAAAATCACTCCTAGCTGCAAAACCTAAGTTTATTAAAATACACATATTTGAACCGAAAGGACTTAACAGCTTTGGTTGGGCATATGTATAATAGTAAATTTGAGGAAATCATGATAGGCATCCGAGCACATTAGAAATATTTGATTTTGTGATTGAATAGTCAGAATATTGTTAATGTTTAATATTACACTCCACTTTATGAGCTACACAGATCAGTAAGAAATCATAGAAACAAGATCAACGAAAATCAGTGATGGGTTTTTATTCTACCTCGCCTATTACGTGTCAGATGCAATAGTTTCAAAACCAGTTCAACGAAGACTGTAGATTCACTCTAAAATACTAGTTATGAATACAACATATCGAGGAACTTACCTCGCTCAATTTCTATTACGAGCTTAAATGGTTCAGTATAATGGCTTCCAAAAAGTTTAAAACGAGGATCAGGTGTTGCAACAGACTTCTCTTTTGTCAACCTATTAGGGTGCTTGAAATTGATTGAACGAAGGGAAAATGCTTTATTTACGATATGTTTCACTTTTAGAGGAGAAACTTATGGGTCACATTTATTGTACAGAGTTGGCTCATGTCTCAGTGCAGCTTAACACTTTAAGCGCGACGTGTACCACATGTGGTCACGCGATCATCTAACCTAACCTAACGTAACCAAAGGGCCAACACATAGGAATACAAATTTGTAAGTGTTCATGAAATTTGTGTTCATTATTTGAATAAGCTAGTTTAGATTAGAAGGAAAATGAATAGCCTAACCAAATTTGTGAAAACAAAATCCTTCATTTTTACATCCGCAACGGAAATAATTGCAACATGAAATTTTACCTGTGTGGAGAACCGCACTTAAAGTGTTAAGCCTTCTGTCGAACACCGCCGCGCGCGGGTGGTACTGAAAACGTGTGTGAGAAGCGTGGTGGTGTGAAATACGTTAAATTCGCTTGATAAGGAATGGAAACTTATTCGACCATGATTTAAAATGAAATGTGATACCATTATGTTCATGGAAGTGCCATTTGAATCTGTGAATTGTAATAAGTACGAGTTCTTTTGATCAGGAGTGTTAAGTTCTTTGGACGCTATTACACGAGAATGAAATGCGATGGTTTAACGTTCATTAAATTGGAATATGAAACTAATTTAGCTACTGTGTTCAATTGTTCCATCAATATTAAATTTCTTTATATGATGTACACTAAATTTCGTGGGCAAACAATAGAATTCAAGCTAATATTCAATCTGAAATAAATTCATTTTTTCAAGCGAAGCGTTCTGTAAGTCTGACATTTCTATATTTTTAATTCTCATTTATCATGCTGTGAAATACTCGTACTTTAGATCTACTCTAGATTTTATGAGGTGAATCTTGGTGAGTAGTCCAATAGTTTATTGCGCAAGGATTTCTATAGATAAGCATGTCTAGCTTTTCGTATAAATAAACAAGATTAACAACAGTGTCTTACTTGGAACATAGCCCACCAACGCGCGCGGCCTTGCGCTTTCCTGAAGTTTAATGGTAGAAAACTATATTGCCGGAGGTGTTCTATTACATTTTATGCTCTGTTATGAATAAACGTACATTTTTATGTTTCCCTTTTGTGTCATACAGGATGTTGAAGACGCGACGAGATAAAATATTGGTAAAAGAGAACATTGTCATTGCAACAAGAAGTGAAGGCGATTTATTCACAAGTTTTCCATTCATAGGTCATAACCTAGATGAATATTTTATTAGTAACCAAGTTATTCATTTTAGTAGAATAATACGTCACGCTTGACGACGACGTTAGTTACACACGTGTGGCATATTGTCATAAAACAATTACAATTTTAGGCTTTTACTATTGAAAGTAAAACTGGAACAGCGTGTGCTAAACTTGTTACGAACCCAGTCTACCTGGATCGCCCTCGTCGAGGAATTTATACAACAGACAGCAATGCTTGGGTGGGCAGAAATATAAATTATAAATGCTGTAGCGAAAAAGTTAGACACGATATGAACGAGTTGCTTGTTGGAGTATATTTGAATACAACGCTATCTATTGATTTAAATTATCGATACAATACTCGTCATATTTTTAGTTATACATTCTAATCTAGAGTTACGTCTTTTTCTATAGAATTTACACATTAATAAGTTTTACTCCATTACTTCCTGATCATATCTTACGCATTACCAAGAGATACCACGAGTTTATTAGTGAAGAATGCACAAAAAATCTACACAGCTTTTTTCACTTACGTATCAAACGATAGGTGATGGTATCACACCTTATCTTGAAAATTAATTGATTAGTTACTAGTTTGTTATGTATGTTATGTATGTTATGTAATTAAAATGTGGCGTAACAGGCATACAACGCTACGATTACGGGCGAAAAACTGACTGGACAAGGCGATTGCTAAGCCAACTGACCCCTCGGGGGCATAGAAGATGCCCTACGGTTAGGTTCTGATAGGTTAGTTAGGTTAGTCTATCCTATGCTGTGGGAACTGGCGTCCCCAGGGAGGCACCGTTAAGTTATCTCAACTACAGGTAGGCCTTCGATCGGTACTTCTGACTTTCGTGCCGACTTCACTTCCTCCAATTTTCAAGCCTCCTTCGCTAACCCTTCGTATTTTCTTGGTTTTCATTTTCAACTTGCCGTATCTATACTCAGGGAATCCTGTGTGGGAATACACATTGTGCATGATTCCTAGTTTTGTACCATCCATTATGAATGGTCTCGTCTCTTTCATTGCGACATAGTCTTACTCCCTGAGGCGCTACAATCTATGCGACTACTACTACTACTAGACTCAAAAAGGCGATTGAGAAACCGAGCGAGTGCAGCGATTGAGAAACCGAGCGAGTGCAGCGATTGAGAAACCGAGCGAGTGCAGTGATTGAGAAACAGAGCGGGTCGGCCAAAAGTTCCTACCAATAAATTACGCAAAAATTACTTGCCCAAAATTTTGTGAGCATCGTTTTCACATGTACTAGTCATATAGGTATTCGTAATGGCAAATCTGCTTCAATGTGCCCATTGGTAATTGGTATTTACGATATCGATGGAGACAATAACCGAGTTCTGCATTATTACAGTAATCCATTGTTTAAGTTTATCGACTCATCTTGTATACCAAATAGTATCAGAGTATAGACTACGGAGGATTCAATAATTGAAATAAAATATGAACCGTAGATGTGGTAATAATTCACCGTTCTTCAATTCCTATAAATCAGTTTGAAAAACTTCCGATTGGATAGTACGGCTGACGTCGCTTTAGACCCAAATGACGTACCAAAAACGCATCAATTAGTTCTAATCCTCGGAAAAGATTCCACAACCCCTATCGCTGAACTCAAGTAACCCATCAGCTTAACACTATCAAAATAACGCGAGTTAATGCGGAGACCATGTCAAAACGCTCATTTACTGACATGAAAGTGAAGCGCGTTATGGTTGAAGAGAAATACAGAGGAAGATGTTGGAATTAGTGACAATTTTCAGATGTACATAATTAGAATTTACCATAAATTGGAATATGAGGTTTATTCGGGTTTGAAAGCTGAAGAATAACTATTTGAAAAACTCATAGTTTTGACACGGGAGTCTAAGTTTTGTAGAACTAACGAGCTTCCGAGAATCCACAGTTTGAGCACCAGTATTTCATGATGTGCCTTCAGAAACAGGTTTAATTCTGGAAACTTAATGAAAAATTTATGACTTCCAGGTTATAATAGTGCATAGAATATGCCAAGTAAATTTTCAGAATTGAAATTAATCAGTTTCAAGCAATTCCAAAGCAAATTGACTTGTGCCAATATAATAGTTCTAGGATTCTATGAGAACTATGCAGAACATGGCACAGCAAACTGACAGAGCTATCATATTTCTTTCTAAGATTCAAGAGAACGGAATTCCAAAAGGCGGACGGTCAGAAACTCTTCTTGCTCTGTAGCGTGTTCCTCCAGTGAGAAAATTGAGCTGATAAAAATAATATCTCTCTTCAGCCCTTCTAGGGTCCGTTGCAGCCTTAGGTGGGACTGTATGCTCCAGTTCATGTCCGTCAACGACACTGATATCAGCCATAAAAAAGGCTCTGAATTTTTAAACTATTTTTCCCTCAATATAAACAAGTAAAATTATTATGACAATCTCGAATGAATTTCGTTGAATATCACGTATCCAGACAGGTCACGGGGGAGTTTCGACATATACCTCAATATTTCTGCTTCCAAGGACAAAATCCTCCCGTTGGAATTCATAACTTGCACTCTCAACCCTAATGCACATCAAATCTCTTCTACCTTATGCACTTATGCCTAATATCACCAAGCTTTCATCATGCTGTAACTATGATACGCCTACTTCTTACACACTGATATGCAGTTTCGTACAGCTAGAAGACCCATAAATGGCGCGCGACACTTCACAACTTAGAAGGATCTATGCAGGCTCCCACTTCCGACTGGCCCAATCTCGTGCAAGAAGTGGAGGATGCCAAGCTACCTCTGTGTTCTCGCTGTCCTGTCAACCCTTGATGCCTTTTATGGACTACAAAGCAGCTCGAGCTCTTTTCGTAAATGGAGATCGTATCAAAGACCTCTTTATTCTTCCTATAAATACTAGGAGCGCTACTTCCTCGATTGTAAGACAGGTCTCTCGTTTGTGTTTTGTCATCCAAATAAGAGACTTTTATGATAGTTTTTTACATGATTTGAATGAGGCGAGCTTCAAAAATTGGACATGCGCAAACTTTTTTTTTCTCTCCTGTACAGTGCGGCACACCAAGCGACGTCGGAAGTGTCAGACAAATTAATGCTTCAAGAATGAGTTAAGGTCGACATGGATGATAGATTGACATCGCTTATTATCATCATTCCATGTTCTCTTCATGAATTTAACTAACAGCAAAATTCGAAAGTTTCCTGGCTATGGACGTACTTACATACTCGCGTTATAGCTCGTCCCACCTAAAAAAATAATTACCATTATTTCATAGTAAATGTTATCGTACGTGCGCAATTTTCAGTAATTTTGCTAAAAATAGCCATTTTTACGAAATAGCAATGCAAGGTTCTCCTGTAATATGAATACGAGTGTTCAAAAAATGATTCCTAACTCGAAGGCATTATTAAGACAGAAATGTGCACTAATTCCAGCCAAACACTTGGCGATGGTACACTGATACCCTAAAAAACGAGTTACTCATAACTTTTTTCTCGACATCTAGCCACTCGGCCAGTAATTACTTAACAACGTCATTCCAAATACGTAAAAAATTCATCATAAATCTGAAATAGAGCTACGTTTCCTTAGTTCAATATTTTGTACATTCACATACCTGTATAATGTGCAAATGTATACAATTTTGCTAATAAGGTAAACTCATCTTTAGGACTGGCCCCAAAACCTAAAATCAATGTTTCGCAGCTCAACATAAAACCAAAACGCACCCAGACCAATTCCGTGAACGCGTAAATTCAAGCTTTGGAACTCTGATTCCAATCAATTGACTCTAAACACTTGACGAGTTGCTGCATTGAGCCTATAAAAAAGTCCAATAAATCGCGATATTTAAACAGCCATTGAGTCCTAATCACAGCAGACGATAAAAAGCGCTGTTGCCATCAAAAAGTAAGGCTGGGGCTTGCATCTCACCGCGCCCCAGCAAAGCTGGCGAAGAAGCTCAAAAATGGAAGAAGGAGCGGCCTTTTTTTTTATGTTTCAATGGCAAGAAACGAGAACTGCAATTGAGATGTACGAACACATCCATGACGATACTTCCTGATGATTTTTCGAATTAAAATCTAACGCAGCATAATTTTGAGCTGTAGCCTCTATCCCTGCTCTATAGTATGTGGATTGCAATAGCATACAATTAATCAATGACATGTATTGTTATTACTAACAAGATTAAGTACACTAAGTATGCTTGATATACTGAATATCAAGAATATGAAGTATGCTCAAAGTGAGCATGCAACATAACCACTATTCTGGATGATAACTCTGATTATTGTTACTAAATATGCAATACAAGCTGAGAACATAATTAGAGTAATTTGACCTCTCCCCATTGCGATGAAGCTATGTATATTTGTGTTCTGACGGGCAACCTCATTTGCAAAATAACATTAGAAGCAATTACTGTTTCATTCCATTTTGGTATGAAAATGATAGATTAAGTTGAAATTATACTCATAAGACTCTACCGATGATTTTCTAATGAGCTTCTGGAGCTAATAATTAGTGCTAATGAGCTAATTGGAGCTAATAATAAATAATTAGTTTAGGTATTGGCGGAACATTTCCATGTAATCTGGGTGAGTGCTATGCTCTAAAAGATAAAAATATCCACGAATATTCTACACGAAACACGCGAATATCTACCCCACGTTTTCCTTAAAATTTTCATACTTGCGCTGCATTGGCCTAGGTACCCCTCAATTGTACGTACTCTGACTAACATAACGAAGCCAGCGGATGATGAACCGACTCCTTCAAATGAGTCACTAATGGTACCTGTTGATCATAGTATGACGTAGACGACATTTACAACATCACGGGTGGCAAAGAGGTATGGTACCTGCACATGGCGGTTTACGCGCTGTAAAGCGAGAAGAGAAGCTTCCCGCTGTTATCGAGGTCAGTTCAAGGTGCCTGCAACGTTCCAACAAGACAAAGTTGCGGCCATCACTTGGTGGGCGCCATCTGTTTGCCTATCAATCGGCGACAGCTTCGACATCTGCATGCATGAAGGAGTTCGCTTGTAGAAATTTGTGTGCCCCTACTCCCACACGCGGAAGAAAATTCCAACTGCAGGTCACTCGCACATATGCAGAATAAAGCTCTGAAATGATGTCCTTCCTGACTAAATCTGCACCTCCAAACTGAGCCACCTGCTGGTGTCAGACTCGAGCAACACAGGAAGTAACTTGAAGCTCATATTACTGGCGCCTGTAGTTACTGCAGCGACGGATTTTCTGTTGAAATTTTTTGGATTATAGCGACAAACTAGTGTTGGTTTGGAGCATTTCTACAATACGAAGAGACTTGGGTGATTCTAGTTAGCAAACAGTGGGAATAAGATTTGTATCATCAGTTGTGAATTGATTAAATGCTTGATTCATAACAGTAACGGTGGATAAAGTTCCTGACAAATTTTTAGTAATACTAGTCAGAAGCAATAAACAGTCCGTAAGATGCATCGTTAAAGAAAGCCGTGTGGGCGTGAAATTCAAACGCACTAGAGACAAATACGGTCATGCAACTCCTGACAAAATTTGCTCGAGGGAAGAATGACAACCACCGTATCGCAGTCTTGCCGAGGGTAAGAACACGGATAATCCAGACGATGGGCGCGAGTTCTCTAACTTATCAGTAAAGGGAGAAGTTCACAAAGTGTCCTAATGAGCTCGGTGGCCCACAACTTCTGACTCCACGGAATCGGTGAATTACGCGAAATTATTGAGCATTACGTTGAAGTTGCATGTCACACCTGTTTCGTGACGCGTATCTTAGCGTCCTAATAATCTCCACGGAGGGGCGACTGAGCAGATGTACGCGTGATGCTGTCGATGAGCACGACTTGGTATCCAGTGTACGCATGACTCACAGCACGAACTTCCGGGCTGGCCGGCGGTCCCTAGATTAGATCTCGACCTACGTTAGTGAAGAGCGCATGCAGCTTGCTCTAAGCCTATGCATTCGATGGGTTCGCGCTTCTTGAAACTTCAAAGCATTATTATAATTATTTTATTATCATTATTACTGTCATGGTTTGAAGCATTCTAACCAGATGAAGTGTGATCGAAAGAGAGCGAAGAGAAGAAACTATTTAGTATGGACTACAGAAAACGGGGAATATACGCAGAAGGTGTGTTCACGTACAGGATCCCCTGCGTATAGAAACAAAGTTAAGAATGGAGGGGAAGAGTATTAATAATTGTGAGGATGGCAGCACTCCACTAACCTTTTGAGAACGGGGAATCTATGCACAAGGTATTCACCTGCAGGATCTCTTGCACATAAATACAGCTAGTTAAGAAGGAAGAGGAAGAAAAGATAAAGAATAATCAACGAAGAATAGGGGAAACGGAAAGAAGCAAAGTGGGCACGAAAGACAAAACTCTCAAAGGCCTAGCTATAGCTGAGGTAACCTTACAGTATCTCCTGGGAGAGGGCGACGCAGGGCCCCATAGTGTAGGATAGACAAGCTTAACTAACCTAACCCTATTGCCTATATTATGTATCCATCAGGGGACCCCGAGGGAATGAGCATTCGTTCGATAAATGAACGTTTACTCGCGTAAAGGCTTGTTCTAATGAATTTTCTGTAAGTAATAGTTTTAGATTGTTTTCTGCACACTCAGGGAGTATATTACGAGTAAGCTCACCGAACACAATTATTCACTTAAAAACAAATCTCAGTCATTAATTCAAAAGTGTCAACTTGAAGTTTTGAATACAGCATTATAATTAAGGCAGTCTCCCCTTGTAGTCATCGTCAGATTGTGCGACTGTTGAAGTGATGGTTTGAGTCTCTACCTGTAATGACCAGCAGTGACGTTGCTGGCAGCTGCAGCTCCGGCCATCATCGACGTCGTAGATCTGCATGAGATCATGGGGTATTTTATGGCACGAATTTTGCAAAAAAAAATTCATCGTGCGACAATACAATCCATAATATTGTGAATTAGTTCAAAAACATCATCGAACAGATCGTGTGGAGATCTCCCTCACCAAACTCCTCAACATTGGCGGTCGCGAATTGCCCCCACCAACCTATTCAAAATTTAGAATTCCAGTGCTGCTGATTTCGACCTGCGTATTCCAGAATTCTTAAACGTACTTCCAGAAGTCGGAGATCACCCTAAATGGCTCAAAGTGCGCATACTAGCTAGAAATGTAACTTACTTACATATCATAGCTCAGTTCTACTGATTTTTAGCGTTCGCTTAGTATTCAAAAGACTTCTTAACAAAAAGGATCGAATGAATTTCTGTAATAGGGGTTGACAGATTCGACACTCGAAACGCCCACACTTTAACCTCTTGCATTACGCATATCCTCTAACTTCTCCCACAAACCTACCTCGTACGGAATATGTTTATAAACAAAATTTTACGCGAACAAATGACAGAAATACAACTTGCAAATCTTGTCATTTCGATTCAGTTTCGGTAAGTTTGACTTTGGTGTGCAGGTCTTAACAAAAACAAACAAAACTCGGGTTTAGAAAGTCCAAGCACGCAGCTGAACTCTGTGCCCAGGTAGGTGACCGAGGCATCGAGGCGTGGGAGGCACAGGCCACAACTCGCTACACAAACTCACCAGCGCACGGCCAGTCATTTTCACCCCCGAATCTTCATTGTCAAGTTAAGGACATGCGGTGGAATTTTCCTCCGTTGTCGCATGTGTTAAAGAACGAGAAAAGATACAGGTCCGCGCAGTGTACGGGCCATATTTTGGGTTCATAGTACATAAAATAATCATCAGCGCTCAAGCGTAGAAAAGTAATGGTTCTTCAGGTACGTCGAAATTGAGAATTTTGAAGTAGCGTGGTAAAATTCCAGGGAAAATGTTTTTCATATAAAACATGAATGGGGCATAATAAGTAAGTCGTGGAAATAATCTCTCAAAGAGATATTTTACGCTAAAATGCCCGTTTCTAACCTGGTTACATGTTTCTAATCTGGTTACAACTAAAAAGCCCAGGTTACATATAACCTAGTAACTATACTCGTAAAAAAATGTTTAATTTCACCATGACGCTAATCAATAGTCTTGCTGTGTCGTGTCTATTGCGTACCTTACGTCTTCTTATCAATAATACATAATACGCACAACCGCTGTGAGAAGGACTCGGGGGCAGATGGTTAGGTTATTTGAAGTTAAGAAATTTTCCGTAGCGCCTTAGTGTCATTCAAACCCTAAGACTTTAATTAACCTGTCATGATGAAATATCCCTTCCATTATACGCATCAATCGCTCGATAATAAAAAAGAAATTCACGATTTCGGTTTAATTCTCACAACTATCTTTGAATTGTTAATTTTTATTCTCATTAAAGCTCCTTATCCACTTGAAATGTGATCCATAGGAAGCGACCATTCAGGGTGGACGCTAGAGAATAGGTAAGCTGCACAAGATGTGTGCCCACACACGAACCCCTGAGCACAGAAACAGCAAGTTAAGAATGAAGAGGAAGAAAAAAATAAGAGACAGAAAAGAAGGTATGAAATTGAGGGAAGCAAAGAGGGCACGAAAGATGAAAGTCCCGAAGGTCTATCTACAGCTGAGGTAACCTAATAATGCTCTCTGGGATAGCCAATCCCCATAGCATACGAACGACAAGCCTAGCTCACGTATCCCTATACAGGGTGTCCCAGAAAAAAGGAAACCCATTTCAA
>VOMN01083416.1:0-10794 GCA_014899125.1 Orchestia grillus | reverse complement strand
GAGACCGCCGCCCAGCTCAAGCAGGAGACCGCCGCCCAGCACAAGTTTTCTTTCAGTTCTATCGACTCCGGCGCGGGGGTGTGGGGAGGACGGCGGCACCGAAAGCCAGCGCCATCACGTTAGGTGTCGCGCCGCTGACCGCACTCGAGCTGTTACTGTGGGGGCTTGGAGGTGTGCAGGCTAACGTGGGCAAGGGTCTTAGTAGCTAGGAATGCCTACCACGTCAAATTAAAATTCTATTTTTGTGGCTGTGAAATAATGTTGGGCAAGTTTACGATCTTACTTCCCATTAATTTCACGGCCAATCATAAAATAAGTACGAAAATGAGCACAATTAATAATAACGATAAATCTAACTCCTCTGTTGCTGAAATTTTCATTCCCGTAACGTACTTGTCCGTCCTGCTGCAGAACGCGAACTTCTACTGCTGCCTGTCGCACGGTGCCTGTGCCCGCCCCCCTGCCGCCCGCCTCCCACTCCCACTCCCGGTCCCTGGTGGGGCTCTCTCCCTCACCCACATTTGTACCTCAGCATTCTCACTCCCGCTCCCTAGTGGGGCTGACTCCCTCACCCACCCTGGCTCCCCAGCACTCCCACTCCCGCTCCCTACTCGACTCCAGGCAGCTACACGACCCCCCGCACCTCTCCAGCAGGGTGAGTGAGGGCTGGTCTCGCTGGTCAGATGGAGTCTAGGGCTCTGTGCCACCTAGTCTGGACTGCTGCCAGCATCGATTTGTTCTTAAATCACCAGCGATAATATATATATACGTGTGAATGACTTGTAGCGACGCTATATACGTCAATGATCGAATATTCGTGCATTCACTGACTGGTCAGAGTTCGTGTTCAGTACCGTGCAGGTTCGTATTGAACTCGTAGTATTATTGCCTTAAGCTGCCGCCACCTCAGAGTGGTTACTCAGGATAATCGTTTACTGTCATTTAATAACAATGAGTTATTTCAAGTTACGGTCGTCGCGTCAGTGAACTTAATTAGACCGAGCAATATGTAATACACCTTAATATGTAATACACCTTAATATGTAATACACCTTAATATGTAATACACCTCAATATGTAATACANGTTGTTTAGTTTGCGACCGCAAATTTGATATGGTGACTACATTCCTGGAATGTGTTGCGTGACGTCAGCTGTTTACCACATAACTCAACTTCAGTCTGGGGGAGTGGAATTTGCAGCTCGGTGCTTCCTTCACCTCGTGCCCACCATCTGCCGCAGGTCATCACCCTCTTTCTGGGGGCCTCCGACCGCCGCTTCGGGTTCTCTGTGGTGGGCGGCGTGGACGACCGACAGCCAGCGCGTATCGACGACATCGCTGTGGGTGAGTAGCTGGGCATCACACCGTAGAGGAGTGGCTTATTAAAGAGGCAACACCACGAGGGAATGCAATACTCGGTAAAGAGTACACGGCTGGACGAGCAGTAAATGGCATTGGTCGTTAAAGACGTCCGTAGCCAGTGAGGACTGGTGGCCCCAGCCATGAAGAATGGTAGCGAGCGAGTTGTAGTGGCAACCAATGGTGTAGTGTCAGAGTGGAAATGCTGGTGTAGCCGTACCAGGGATAAATACGTGTAAAGAGTAACAACACTGGCCACCCGAAGTAATTTTAATACTCATGTATCGTCAATGGGCCTTTCGAAGTCAGCTCAAAAATGATCTCGAGTATATTTTCCTCACGCTGTATTTTTTTCGTTACTCCTCTAGAACGTGGAGGAACTATCTCTCCTTCGACAAAAGTTCGTTTTACTGACCTCATTTTGTAGACCAAACAATAGTCAAGAAATATTTCATCCTATGGTCGGTTGAGACGAGAAGATTTCACTACTGCTTCTCAGGGCAAGGAGCATTTACGCTGGCTTCAAGCATTTATTGTCGAACATTATTCTTTTTGGTGACTTGTCCAAGTAAGTTTACAGCCACCGGCACGCATAGCTGGACTTTAATCAGCAGTCTGGTTGGAAGCATCACACTTTACGGTGCTCCCTCGCTCTTAGTACTACGTTTTTCAGGTGCGCAATCTGAGTGTACATTAATGTAAGCCTTACTGAGCTCCTTCGTTGCCTGCTGATCAGCCGCGACATTTGGTAACGTGCTCGACTAGTGTAGACAAGAACTTATGAATAACAACTTTGTGGTATTACGTTATCCAAGTGTCCGCGTACGATGCAGATATTTTTTCAAAATATGGTTGTCACTTTTTACTTTAGTTTACCTCTTCTGATGTTCGAGTCCTTTCGCTGAGCAAACGTGTGCCGCAGTTGCAGCCCAAGTCCAAGCGCCCCTCTCTCACGATGACCTCATCGGGCCAAGTCCTCTTACGACTGCAGCCATCCTGCGCATAGAGAACCGGACTCGCCTGCAGTACGCTGTGGGAACTCCTATATTTTTGGCGTGTATCTCACCCTAATAAGCCCCGTGATACTACTAGACAATTCCCCGTAAGACAACTGCAAGACTTGTGACGTATATTACATCCTATTTTACCTCTTGACACAACAACGCGACTCCCCGTAAACGTGAGCTTCCACTGAAGCTTCACACATGTGGCATCGACTGCCGAGTGCTAGGATGCGCTCTAAGTTTCCTGACGCTCTATGCGCTCTATGGTATGCGCTCTATGTTCCCTGGCGCGCTGCACAGGCCAGGGGGGCCTGGCGCTGCGGCTCATGGCACACAAGCTGCACGACCTCCAAATTATACAGCACACCAATGCCTGAGTAAAGAATTGATTTGCGTGAATGAATAATCAGAGCATTTCTGGCGTTGGGATGTATTATGTGGACATCGTGAGATGCGGACGCATTTGCTGGTCATTAGACAGCAAACGGCAAGAAAAAGAGAGCTAAGAATCCTCTTCTTTCATTCATTCCTTTCGAAATGATTACCGTATTTATTCAAGAAATTAAACTGTGTTTTACTCTCGGATGCATTACCTGTATTTGTAAACGAGCTCAAACTTCTTAAGGTCTTCCTTAAGAAGTCGCTGCAGCGTCACTTCTTTGCAGCCGCTGATGAATTTCGTGAGATGCGTAGCAAAATTTGGGTATTCTCAATTGTACTCGTTTTGTATCTCTGTGTTTTACTAAAAATATTGCATAATAGCATGCAAATTTAACATAGATTCATAGCACGTCACAAGACCATAATTCACCAGTGTCATGTCATCCGCAGTACATAATGAAAGCTTTATGTCATTTGAAGAATCTATATCATTTATTTTCTAGTCCCAAGCTTGAATCTTGACTTTACTTGAAGAGATGGCAGAACGCCTGTCCACAACATGTGACCATTTTCCATACACACTATTGCTATCATTGAACGAAGTTCATGAAACCTCGTCTAACCTTTAAGTGCTTCAGGGACACATCAATGTCGATTTATTTTAGTTTGGTATTCTTAAACGTTTTCATTTTATCAGCGAGCGAATTGAAAGGAATTACTTAGATCATTGTACAAGGAAACATTGTGTACCTGGCACCAAGCTAACTCCAGACGCTAATTAACTTATAATCAGAATTTGTCATTGGAACGTTAACGTACGCTGAGCTAGAGATAATCATCATGATAAAGTTTCGAATACATTTTCAGAATTTAGTTTAGTGTTCAACACTCGAAGGCTTAAGGGACCGTCCACATTTTAGAGTTTCTATCCACCGGGACAGATTACCTTCAAATTTGGCTCCGAGAGGGTTTGCGCAATTTCATTTCGCATCGATAGCTAAGTTTCATTGCTGTCGACCACGAACTCTGAGAAATTTCGTTCCAAAGGGAGAGAAGCCATGAATGACCCCCATTAAAAGCCATGAAATTAGTGGGTCATTTTTATGGACTTGAATCTGAGTTCCCTGAAAAAGATGCCCTTTATATACAGGGTGTTCGAAAACTAATGGTACAAACTTTGACGATAGATTTAAACACCCAATCAATATATTTTATACGAATAAGTAAAATTCCACGTACATCTTTTTTCCGTAATTTCGAATGGGTCTTGTTGGAAGCATCGTTGACGCTGTAAGACTCGTTACGGATGATCCACGAGCGTTTTATTTTGTCCCAGAATTGCTCCTGAGTAGGTGCCAGACCTGCATTGACAGCCATTTTTTTAATTACAACTCCGAAATCAAGTTCAGTTAATCAAATGAGCTTCTATCACCTAAGACGCGAGGACCGGCCTCTCCACAGTTAGCACGACTCTACTCAACTTTGAGACCCGATATTTCGGAAAATTCAAATTTTGGATTTTTGGGGAGTTTTATATCTACTGTCAAAGTTTGCTTCAATAGTTTTTGAACACCTTGTGTTATACTATGGATTTAAAATGGCACTCACCAAGTGGTGTGACTGCTGCAGTGCATATTTTCACATGGGTTGAGGGAAGTGGGGCTGCAGATGGCGGGCCAAGGGGCCAGGGGGTCGGCTATAGAAACTGCAACAAGGCCAGCGTACTCGTAAGTCATCCCCCCCCTCTCCCTGCAGATGTGCTTATGTGCAGTGCAGTACAGTGCAGCAGTCACAGTGCTTTATGAGAATCATTTTAATTTATATCATCATAAAATATTGCTTCTTTTGCTCGCAAATCATATGGGCAAATCAAAATTATATTTTTTTCTCCTTCTCCGACTACTGCGCTGTCATTTTTCAGGTAGCACCGTTAAATTGTGCTATATTGTGAAGTACATAATCGAAGGACGTTTTGAAATAACAAAATCCATATCGAACATTTGAACGGAATTCCAACGAACGATCCTTTCTACCCAAAAAAGTGGCTTAAGCGGTGGGAAGCTTGGTGAAGTAGAGAAATTAAGTACAGTACGATCGTAATGCAAGAAATGGTCCATGAAATGAAAGAATAAAGTAAAGCACGAGCGAAATGCAAGAAATGGTCAATGAAGTAGAGGAATACAGTAAAGTACGAGCGAAATGCAAAAAATAGTCAATGGAGTAAAGGAATAAAGTAAAGTACGAGCGAAATGCAAGAAATGGTGGGTGGGATGCAAGAGGAGTGATACTTAGTGATCGAATGAATTATGCTGTGAATGAATAGGAATTGTACCTACTGGAAAGAGGAAGTAATTTTATAGAAAGGGATGATGATGGAAGCCAATAGTGAGAAAGTTCCAAAACAAATTCTAGAGGTGAACCGCAGGTACAGGGAGGAGCTACATGGTAGTGCAATGGTAGTAGGTGCATAAGTAGCGAGCTCATAGGAAAAGGTTGTTGTAAAAGTTCGAAGTAGCAAATTTGAGCGCGAGAAGCCGGACCGTGACGCAGAAGGCTCGGAAGGTGGTCTAGAAAAGTCTGGACGCGTGGTTGAGAGGAATTATTAAGAAGGAAGAACGTTAGTGAGGTGAGTGGGATGGTCGCACCTTATCAATGGGCTGTAGGTACCCAGGCGGAGGAATGTTCCTCAGAGAGCAAAGAAGGGGGGGGGGAGGAAAGGCCATGTGGGCTGATACAGACCCGATCGATGTGAGAGCTGGCCAGATCGCAGCTCTCTACGGAGGCGTTTGAGTCCAGTTCGGCGGCTCAAGTAAGTGTCACGACATCTGTTGGTACGTTTTAGGACAATACTGGAATGATTGCTTACATCTTTTAGGTGTATGCATTCAGCCTCTCGTAAAGTTTCATGTTCTGTAGTGCTACGGTGTCACCAGGCTGTCAACGGGCCGTCTGATGAGAGAGCGGCGGGGCAAAGCAGGAGGCGCTTGTCGGCGCGAGGCGTTGTGAGGCACTTTTACTGCTGATGCTGTTGCAGCTGCTGCTATTGCTGCTGCTGTTGCTGATGCTGCAGCTGCTGTAGCAGCTCTTTACACTCCTGCAGAGAGCGGATCCCCCAGAGTAGCGCGTGTGAGACCATCGCCTCAGTTGGCGCTGGTCCGCCGCCCCGCGACCGCGGCACCGTGGCTGCCAGCTCCTGGCACGCCGGGGCAACTATTGCTGGCATTTCATAGCACTGATCAGCTGACACTGACGCCCTAATGTGGCACTAGTGACGCCACTTCAGTGCGCACAGACGCTAGTGATCGTCGACCACCACGTGAGAGGTGATCGCCTTAAGTGTAGTGTGAGAACAGCTCGTCGTCCGAGCTCCCTCGGCTTCAGTGGCCGGGTCCACTGCACATCCTACTGTTGAAATAGTTAAATGTGTCCCTTACGCGACTACCGCCACCAGCTCATTTAGAAAATTTTAAAAGAATCTACAGCATTGCAACATTAAAAGAATCAGAGTGTCACCTGCAAATTGTGCAATCACTGAGGTCATTCATAACAGACTGGTTTCAATTCAAAAGAAAAATAATTCTATTTAATGTAATAAAATATTACGCTCCGTTTACGATGCTTTAGTGCATTTTCTTGAGAAGTTTTGTCAGCTATTCGATGCCCCAGATCATCGCAACACCTTGTTCAGATCTTCATTTTGCTGTACGTGTGTTTCCAGTAACAGAAAATCAGTTTCTGTATTTATGACACCTGTCTGCACAAACATTTACCAATCTTTTGGCCTTGGGAGTGTTATGAAAGAAACGAAAGAAGAAGAGGAATAAGAAATCATTAATGGGAGAAGGGAGCAACACGAAGATATTACCGAGGATGGTAAATAACTCGTCGAGTTGGGGAAGCAGGCTTTCAGAAAAGGACGAAAATTTCCAGGTAAAAGGAAAGCTCTTCAGAAGCCTTTGCAGGCTCATCACTGTGACAGCCCCGCACAATTCTGAAACAAAATTGATCTACTAAGAAGCATTCAAATGAATATTTAGTATCCTAATGTCATCTCATTCAGTAATTAAATGTTTGAATAATGTTTGCTCGAAATGAATTTGCAACAGAATTTAATTTTGCCCCATGCGAGAGTCATTTTTGCTTTGTTTTTTAATAACTACTTTACAAACAGCAGCATTGCAGTGAAGAAGGTTTTAACTTTCTGCGTAATTAGTAGGTACATAGATTATTTATAACAACTACATGAATAATAGCCCATCAAGCGTTAAACTATTAATTTAGCACTCTCGATTACATGCATAGCAGTCCTTGTACCACAGACGTCGAGGTCATGAGCCGTAGGAGTGCGTCTGGCGGCGCTCGGCTGTGTCCTGTGGAGGGGACTCCAGGCCGCTGTCAGAGCTTGCGGGCGTTGGGGGAGGCAGGACAGGAACTTCTGGGTGCGCCTGCCATGCTGTCGACACGGTCCTTCTGTGACAGAGATCAGTGAACCTTGTCATTGCGTCGTAATTTGTCACTATTTCTTTGCTTGCTTCACGTCAACACGATGAAACTCCGACACACGCAGCAGCAGCGTTCAGGGGCTCAGCAGAATATGCCCTGGGGGACTGTCCTCGTGCGCTGGCGAGGCTGTAGCGTGACAGCGGTGGCTGCTCGCGCTCGACCAGCGTACTCGAAACGCAAATTGCACGCGTCGTTATTTGTGTGATCTGATATTGTACCGCAGTTCGTAGAGCTCACTGTGGCTGAGTCACAGAAATGACAGACGCACTCAAACCCGACACACGTTTACACACAAATGCATACACACTCGCACACGCATAAATTTCTGAAAATTATTATTTTCCATTCGAGTTTTTCTTTTCGCCTGACACCCCGTGCCTGGTGCTGCCCTCCGTCTGACGTGCACCAACTCTGCGCTTCACGCTACGTCACCAGGACATGCTGCGCTTCACGCTACGTCACCAGGACGTGCTGCGCTTCACGCTACGTCACCAGGACGTGCTGCGCTTGACCACCTATTGAATCTTTATATCTCACCTTCGCCGGGACCGCAGCCCCGCAAGGCAGTGCGCCGTCGCGTGCTGGTGTCCGCCCCCCACCCCCCCTTCTCCTCTGGCCTGACTTCTCCTTTACAAGCCCAGAAATCTCAATTTCATGTTTTGAAATACCGCTGCCATGCTATACTATTTCACATTTCTTTTAATTGTTCCATGAGTAAGTTTCATAGTGGTTTTCCAGTTAAAGCCTTCTCATAGACACACTTCGCTGAAAAAGATGGCCGACACACATTTTGATGCCGACACACATTTTGAAATTAATATCCAGTTAGCGACCTGTTCCCCAGTTAACCGATTCCCACACCAGAAAAAGACCATCGAATGGGGCTGAACACAACTGCAGCACTGAACAACTGCAGGCTCGATAACAGGACAACAGAACGAGCAGCTGCAGCGCTCNCGGTCACGGCCCCGCTCTGCACCTTGCGTTGACGCTACCACAATCGGTGCTATCCGCCATGCTGTCTCTTCAGGCAACGGGAGCTTTCCAATTTTTAAATGAGTTGAAAGAATGCCAGTGATTGGCGATAGGTTTTACGAAGTCGCCGTTTGAAAATGAAATAATGTTACAAGAGTCCCCCACAGCTGCCGGCCGTGGCGACAGTGGCGGCCCGATGCCGAAACCAAACCTAATGCTGTGTTCCGCAAGTTGGCCTCTCATGTCATGATATCCAAACGTACTTTTTCGGGGCTGCATTTGATCCCGTGACGAGCATTTTGTGTGCTGAGCACACAAAATGCCGCTGAGCTGAGTCCCATTTCACCATCGCCCTCCCTCCTGAGCCGCTGAGCTGAGTCCCATTTCACCATCGCCCGCCCTCCGCTTCACTTCCTGCGGGCGGCAGGAGGCAAACTGGGACGATTTACGCGTAGAGAAACAGCCCAAAAAAGCACATGAAAATATACGTTAGTTTATATAAGGCTCAGTGGAGGATTTGGCGAGGAATCTGGCCCCTTAACGAATATTTAGCGGATGGATGCCACTAAAATGCTTCGTAAGCATTTTTTTAATCTGGCCCAATAGTGAATATTTGGCGGACTGATGCGACTAAAGTGCTTCGTAATTCATTTAATAATTTAGACTTAAATTTCCAAAAGCGTGTTCTCTGATATTGCATTCTAAAAATCGGCAACTCAACCGATTTTTATGAAGGCATGAAAATGTAAATCTTACAATCATTTCTCAACACATGTACACATATTGCCTCTCACTGCATTGACAAGCGTTATACAGAAAGTATGAAGTTTGTTGAAAGGATTAATGAAGAATAAATGTTTCGCAGACCCAAACAATGAATGCTGAAAACGAACGAACGCCAACAAAATAAACGATGAGCTATTTTCCTCGTCGACAGGTTATAGTGAGTTGTGCATGTTTTCGTTGTATTTCGTTACCTTAAAACACTATTTTCGTGTTACCTAAAATTGAGGCTAGCAGTAAAGAGTCTCTAGTCAGTGAACTCAATGCGAAAAGATACTGAAATCCTGGGATGCATTTCCGTAGACTGTTTTCTATTTTTGAAATTATGTCCGTTCGAGTCATTGGCCATGCTGGGTTACACATGGATGAGTTAGAGAAACAAAAATATTCATGAGACAGAATTCCAAGACATTTAGGAATAACATGCAGTCGACCTATGGGGATTTCAAAGCTTAAGTTTCTATCGAAAGCAATAGGAAAAGTAATATCGTAGAATCTAAAAATAAAAGATTTACAACTTGTATCCTAGTATTTTTGCGGTTGGTCAGGGACGTAAGAATTTCAGGTGATTGATAAAGTAGAGTTTCTTTGGCCCTTTAACTTCTTGGTCAATTGATCAACACGCCAGCGTATGATGTATATATGTGCTGCCTCAGCCTGGCTTGTACCCGCACAGTTCAGCTTTTGAGAGCGCTGAGCTCAGCACACTCTCTCCAGCCTCATCCAGCGCACTGGCTCTTGCACGACTCTGTCTTGAGAGACATGAGTGATGCCTTCCTGCACGACACTGAAATACAGTTGAATATACAATAATTTGAAACACATCTGATTCATCTCTGCTTTTGTCGACTGCTCACTTGGGAAAAAAAAATTCATGTAATTTTTTTTAATAAACAACATTTATAGGAACTACATGATCTGTGTCAATTGCAGCGATGGTATTCAGTTTTTCTACAATTTTAAGAAAGCAAGTCAAAATTTGCAAACTACAGGCACTCTCCCTGGCCACGGCTCGCTGGGGGCGTACGGGCCCCTGGCAGCCGCCCAACGCTTGGAGGTGTGGGCCGTCCTGGCTGGAGGGACTGGCGAACTTTTTTGGGGTAGTCAAAGTTTTATTTTCCTTCTCTGATTCGTGAATGGCTGCAAAACATTTGAACGATAAAATTTTCTTCAGTTTTTTAATATCATTGCACAGACAACAGAGAGGTTTTTCGCGTCTCAAAAGCACAAACAGAATTGTCTGCTCTATGAACGGACTAGGAAGTATTTTCGGTCACTTCCCCTTCCCAAAAATTGTAAAAGGAAGTCACCAATTAGGTCATTAATTCCTTCCTAATTTGCGTCCTGATAATCTGAATAAAACTCTGATGACATAGAAACCATGCAAAAAAAAAAACTCCTAACACAGAGCTTGGACTCGCTTCCCAAGCCGGCCTAAGACGCTCGCTGGGCAGCAGTCCCCAGCAGCAGCTGCCTCCCACCACCGCCCAGCGCTTCCATCTCCACAACACCTCTGTTCGAGCTGCCTGCACGGCGAGTACTTTGCCAAAAGACGCCAGCAAAGGGATCCATTAAATGGGCTCATGGGCTTTGATTATTTGTTTGTAATGGTTTAAAATACGATCCATAAAGGAATACGTCTAAGTTGATGAGGTGCACAATCCTATTTTTTCAAATGAAGGCCATTCATTTTTTGTACAAGACGTTGTTTATGAAAAGTGCCTGATATGAGTGGCACATTCGCGTCTTGCGAGTTATCATAACACAGCGAAACCAGAGTCCTGTTTT
>VOMN01083411.1:0-11164 GCA_014899125.1 Orchestia grillus | reverse complement strand
TTTGAAAATGGGTTTCCTTTTTTCTGGGACACCCCGTATTATGAATGTAAAGCTTGTATGTCATGTGGTTTCCTTGAGAAACTCGTATTGAAAAGTAATTAAATTCAAGATTTAATCGTTTTATCAACTGAGCATGTGCATTTAGCATTATTAGATAATCAGGATATTATATCTACTTTCCAGTTTTGAAGCCGTTTTATAGCTCGATATCTTTGTGTTGTTAGTGAAGAGAAAGCCTCATTTCACATTGAAGGACGTGAATAACTTTGGGAATGCAGCCGTACACGTTATCTTTCAAGTCTTAAAAAACATTTATTCAAATGATCCTTCTTGCCGAGAAAAAAGCTTATAAGTACAACTGAACCAAAGATGAATGTCAAGCCTAAATGTCGAATGTTTCCCCATTAAATTTTGTTGACGAATTTTCTCAGTACTTTAGCAGGAAATTTGTCTTAAAAGGGAGAGCGAGCGAGACGAGGCTTGATGTTTCTTTCGTGCGCTCTTTCGAGGCAAGTACTTTAAAGAAAGCGCTTTGAACTCCTTTGAAACTAAAATCAGGTTATGGGTATTTCACTTTACGTAAAAGAATTAGAAGAAAGCCTGGTTCCAGTTGTCGTCGTTCTAAATCTTTATTTCACCCAGTTCAGTGCCTCTTCAGAGCTATAAACGAGTGTATGTATATAGTCTACACTTCTCTTGAGTTGTATCTAAAATACAACGTTCCTTTTTTCGATGAATACGATGACATGATTTTCCTGTGAAATTTTTTGTACTTCATTTAAGGTTACTTAGTGTTTCGGGTGAAATTTTTTCCCACTGGATTTCAACTGTTGTGATCCTGTACCTTCACACGTTTTGCTGCGAGGCGACGACGACAGGCTTGCATTACGCAGCCTAGTCTTGCGGGCCAGAGTTGCGGTACGCCGTCAGGTGCACAGACTCCCGCACATTGTTTTCCCGCGCTTGGTAGTCCTTTATTCACACGCGCATGCACAAGCAGGCGGAGCTCATCACTGTCCTGCTGTCGAGGCTCTCTCTCCTCCTGTCGGGATATTTGTCGCCCCTATTGTCCACAGACCGCGGCCAAATCGGCCGCAATCCCGAATCAGTGACGAGCAAAAAGACGCCGTTTGCACGACTATTTGTTGCGGTCCTAAAAGGCAGCGGCCATGCAATTTGTTTGCTCTTTTGCTTGTGAGCCCAACAAGATCGCCGTAATTTTGCTCGTGGATTCATGGCCAACCTAAGTGTTCTCGATGCAGCCTTTTGTCCCTACGCTTATAAAAGGAATTGGTCGGTGACCGCAGCTCGAGCCGGGCTCGCTTTTCGAACTGTTGGTTATCTTGTGCGAACTGCCAACTGCAGCTCGCAAGGCCTTCTTGTTGGTGAAATGCATTTGGCAAGGAGAGCCCCTCGTATCTCTCGCGATTATCCGCTCACTAATGCGGAACGTTGAAGAACTGGTTGTGATGAATTTTGAAACTTTGTACCTCTTAACTGAATTTTATTATTGTTTTTATAGCAATGGTGTCGCTTAGTAGCTTCGTTTTGGTTGACCTTGTATCCTTGAATGTTAATCAAAATAAGGAAGAGGCTTTTAAGGTCTCCTGTGCTGTTGTTGAAAATTAATTTGATTTAACACTTTTGTAGGCACCCGAAATTAAAGGATAAGTTTTGGTATTTCCTCGCCTCATAGACCTCAGAACAATTTAAATCGTATGAGACCATTAATGATGGTCCAGGAAGGGCAGTTTGTTCGACCGTCTGGACGCTGACGTCTCGATCTTTCCGTACAGGCAGTCCCATCCAATCTCAGCCGAACACGTGCATTAGTCTGATGATATTTGAGCTTTGGTATTTAACTTGAGCTTTTATTGGGGGCGTTCATTATTATTTTATGGTAAAGTTATGTTGCGACATCAAAAAAGTTTTTTAAGGGCATTCTTTGATATTTTTACGCAGCTGTCGAATGAGGCATCAGGACGAAACAATCTCAAGAAAATTGTCATTGCATTAAATTCTTTTATGGACAGCATCGACCAGAGCTCCTCAGTCACCAAGTCACCAGACCGCTATTGTTTCTGTAGAAAATTAATTCAGTTGAAAGAAAACAAACGTGGGCATTAGTGTCGAATTTTGTTCTTCCTGCGCTTCAAGGACCACAAGATAGGCAGTAGGAATAGGTTAGTTTCTATTGTACGAGTATACTATGGGGACTAGTGACCCTGGAGGGCAGTGTTAGGTTACCTCAGCCGTAGCTAAGTCTTTGGGACTTCTATCTTTCGTGCTCACATTGCTTTTTACCATTTTCATGCCTTCTTCGCTATCTTTTCTTTGTCTTTTCTTTCTAGTCATTCTAATTCGCTATTTTTATGTGCAGGCGATCCTGTGTGGGAATATGCTTCGTGGATAGATTTCCCATTCTCATACACCATTCTCAACGGTCCTTTCTTTTTTTCACTCTCTTCGGGTCACATTTCAAGTGGTTAGGGAGTTTTAAACTAACTAATAATTAATCAATCAATACATTTTTCTAATGAGAACTTTCTTGAAAATTTTAGTTGGAAGTTATTTTCGTTTTGAGCTCATAAGATAGAAGGGTTTTCTAATTTTATTTTACTTTATTAATATTCAAGTATAATTGACATATTTGATGATTGCTTGCCTTTCAGAATTCCTCTACCTGTTAATCCATCACTTAACTGCGGTTGCGGAAATTTTTAACGTACGTTTTCGTCTGTTCTAAATTTTTTTTCCTTGTTTAACTCCAGAATTCGGTCCTTCAGTAAACGTTCGTCTGTTACTTGCGAGGATAACTCTTTTATCAAAATACCCACACATGAAGAACAACCCACACTTTGTGTGAAATGCACTAGAGCGAACTCTGCGCAATAATGCCATTCAGTAATATGTATTAGACGTGTGTCCGACCCTAATCTGAGCATGGTTTAATTCAAACGCGTGACTAAAAATGTCGCAGGCGCAGGAAGGTAAATTTCTATTGTACAAAAAGGTCGAATTTTACCACAGCACTCTGCAATATCGTCCAAGAAGTGCTTCAGACCTCTGAGGGATGGCGATTTATATGTTGAGAAGCACGGCATTAAGGCGATAACGGTTCACGTCTGTACGTGGGACAATAAAACGATAAACATGATCGTAAACGGCGGGGTGTTGTCTGCCGTTATTGTTATAGCCGTTTTTGTGTGCCCTAGTGCTTCCATTTCCGCCATGCGTGCCATCCCTGGGAAGTTTTGTGCGTGCCCAAACTGTGCTCTGAGTACACCGTTGAGAGAAAATACTTTTTCTGCGCATTGTACACAGAATACTTCGTTCAGAGACAACTGACTACATTATCTTTCCGCTGTATCTTGAGGAATTAAAGTAAAACAAGAAATGAGTCCTATTGGCCCGCAGCTTCAGGGAAGAGGAATTTGAGCTTTGAACTGGGGAGTGATGTATCGAGCTCACCCGAACCATCGGCTCCAGCGCCTGCTCTCCTTCTCTGTTCGTTTGTCTGCCTTGTGCACTTTGTCGTCATTTGTGCACTTTTGGTTTTTGTCTTGTGATTTTTCTTTGAGCTGTATGCGAATTTTTGGCTGTAATACGACGTTTCAAAAGCGTTTCTAATACTCAATCAACTGCGTTAAACTTGGTTATTTAAATTACTAATTTTGATGTTAGTTTATTCTTGCTCATTCTCTTTGAAATATGAACACCGCTTATAGAATTCATATTTGCTCGTTCAAGGAAAACAATTTCAGCACGAGTATCAGTAGCTCAAAGCTAATTATGTGTTTGAAAAAGTATATTGTCTTGGCAAGCTTTCTAACTATAGTTCTCTAGTGAATAAATTTGCCGCACCACGTTTTTAAATCGTTTTTTTAATACGTTCTGCGCTTCATTTTAATAGCCCAAGAATTCTTTTCCTTGTAAGCTCATCCTGATTTTTGCGAAAATTCGTCGTGCGACTCGCAACGTCATCTGGCTTTTTAGGCGCAGCGACGTGTTCAATTCTGTAACACCAACAAAAAATGATTTCTAATCAACAGTGTGAGCGATGTTTTCTGGCGGAGCCCTCAAAAGTGCGTTTTTTGGTCGTTGTTTATTGTTGAATATGCGATGTGCGCCGCGCTCTTTCTTTCACTCCTCTGCTATGGCTGCGATGAGTCTCTGGTCGAGGGTTACACCGACACGGAAGTGAAGTAAAAACTTTCGTCTCGACCCTCGTAATGGTTCACGGATGTCAAATATGAACTTGGACGTTTAAAAAAATTGAAATTGTTTGCGTCAAGCTCATGTTCCGATTTCTTTTAACATTTTTTGTGGAATGGAAATGCAAGTTTTGAAGCAAATGAAGCCCCGTGACCTTTCGCGGAGGCCTCCAGCGAACAAATTGTTTCCACCGCGTCAAGGTTGTGGAGCGGAGTCCGAGATTGTGGAGCGGAGTCCGAGATTGTGGAGCGGAGTCCGAGATTGTGAAGCGCAGTGGCGTCAGTTACAAGCTAACCTCGTGTAATGCATTGTTTCAGTATTGCTCCATGTCATGCAAGAGTTAAAGTACAGGTCTTCTTGCATTCAATGACGTGAACGTTATTGCTAATAAATTGTACTGTGTATATGATGTGCATTTATGTTCTAAAAAACTCGCATAGACATTTCTTATGCTCATCAACGAGCCATGCCTCTTTAAAAGTTCATATTATAAAGCTTAATTATAAAAAACTTTGCTGCAAATGTATTGTTTAAAGTTTTACGTCAAATATTTGTCTAATGCTGTTCTAAAGTATTTATGTTCATTTTATGAATAAATCGAGGTACGTATTGTAAATATTCAGAATTTGAATTTTCGGTTTTAATGTGGTGGATTAGACTCAGTTTTTACTTCTATAGGGCTCACTGCATCTTAGTGTTTTTAAATGATGTACTCTCTGTTGCATTGCATTTTTAGTCCGGTTTCTTATTATTGCTTTGTGAAAATTTGCTAGTTATTAATTGTCTGTGTTTATTAATAAAGAGATGCCGTTACGTACCAGCAGCGTGCAACAAAACCATACCAAGTTCCTACCACACGAGCACAATATTACCACCAGTACAGTATGTCACTTTATTCTCCACGAGCGCCAGGCCAATTGTTTTGTCTCGGCGCTTCATTACATTAGCCAAGTACTGCACGTCACCTGGCATCAGCACTACCATGATACGATGCACGTCAGTTGTCCTGAGTCCAATCCCAATACACCTGACCAGGGCTGTGGCCTCGCTGCCTGCGGCTCCAGTGCCCCCTCATTCGTTCGTAGGGTTCAGGTTACAGGCGCAGTTGGAAGATCGTTCGTCGCTGGAAGACGTTTTCTCGTATCGATATTCTCGAGCTATTCTTTCTCGTTCTTCCATTTTGACTTCAGAGCGAAAAAAATACGTTTCTGAAGGGGGCACCAAACTCTACTGAAATTCAATTCATTCATGTCATGTCAGTGTTGTTGTAATTTCAGTTAGAAAATTCACATCAAATCGGGAATATCTGGGTTTTCTGCCTAGCGAAAGCGTTGCAGAGGTGAAGCCCTCATTTACGATCGATTTCACCGAGTCCTGTCTGGTGTTGAGAATCACTTCAGGGTTGTTGCATCGTCACATTTAAGTGTCCCATCCTCCAGTCCTTCTTACTCTGGACGTTATCTCTCTCGTCCCCTGAGGCTGTGTGGTACTGGATATCTTCGCTACTATTTGCACCCCGATGTCATTTCTGTGATACACGACCACGATGATGATGTCTCGTAATAGTTAAAGTTAACAAATGATCTTTTAGCACTGAACATGAAGACGTTTGCTGCAATTCAATAGTTTAACATCTTGAACGAAATGATTTTCCCATGCTCCTTCAAGATATTGTTTTTTTTATGATTGAAAGGTGGAATGATGTACAAACATTAAGAACAGGAGCTTTTTGCTCTCATACTTTGAATTAGACTCCATATTTACTCCTGCTTCATTTCTGTTATGTATACCGTTTGTGTAATTTCTGTGGTACGCGTTAATTTTGACGATGCTGTAATGTCTAACGTTAACAAATCATCTTNGACACAAAAATGGCAGTCGCACTTTTAGCTCACAGCAGTGAAACTCATTGTGGAAGCTTGTATTCATCCTTCAATTTTGGTTAACATTCAGATGCACTCACGTGAAATGTTTTTTAATGTAAATTGTTTTTTTTTTCAGGTAAGCTGAACGTAATGTGATGACCGCCAGCCTCGCGGCAACGAAACCAGCCTCGCTGCAATGGTCTGCATTGTTGGGTAATGCTCTAATTATTTTATTTAGTTTGTGTGGCAATGTTGCAGCAGAAGTTAGTATCGGCGAGTGGCTTTGGTTTTCCTACGGAGATTGCGAATAATTCCGAGGTCAGCGTCGATTCTAGTGTGCGTACCTTGGAACTCCACTGCGATTATTTCGAGTTTAAATTAATTTTGAGAACACCGTCAAGTTTACATTACAGGCCATCTTTCCACAGGTTATACCATAATCAATGGTAACATCCACTATTTCAACTTTTGAATTGGGTTGTGTCAAGAGTTCCCATACCTACGGCATTTAGATTTATTCAGTCCTTTTGCATTGCGTAGCCCACTTATCAGATCTATTTGAGTCTTGGATTTGTATCGAAAATTCATCCAATCTTGGTTCGTTATTTCGCGATTGAGGCGAAACAGGCTTGTCGTGCAGCTGACGTACAATGCAGCGTAATTTCTACTCCAAATATCCAACGCCTTTTCCTGCGTATTTTCGTCTCTTTGGAGGAATTGCATGGCTCTGTGGCGCCGTTGATGCGACCACGCACCGTTTGAGCGGTTTAATGGTCAGGGGTTGCCCCCTGCATTCATTTAGCGATGCAGTGGACGGCCAGAAAATACGTGTCGCTCCTCGCTACGCCCTGCGCCTATACCGCCTGAACAGATGCTTTCGAGTATTTTCTCCAGAATTATGCGTTTTATTTGGTGTCACTTATTGGATTATAATGGTTTCGTTGAAATTCTATCTGGAGTTTATTTTATATCTATAATTTGAACCTTTAGGCCTGTTTTTGGCATGTTTTTTGGTCATCATCAATATTGTATTTCAGCTCCCATATCAGCCATCTGGCTCATTGCCTCGAGCTGTGGTTGCCAAGCATATCGTGTTGCTCTCGCATAGTTCTATTGTTCGCCTGTTGTCTGAATAATTTATTGTCGTTGGTCATAATACCTTCTTCTGAGGGGCTCTAGAGAGCACGATCCTCTTTGATCATTTCTGATGCCCTTTCTCGGCCCTTTGATTCCTCCTACCAGTAGTTGTACTTACCAAGTATCATCAGATATCCAAAAGTAATTTTATAGATGTTGGAACAGTTATTTCTCTCGTACTGTAAGAATCACGAGCAACATATTTGATCTATCTATGTTAATTTTGTTAAAATGGGAAACTTATTCACTTGGTGTGCCTTGATTTTTGTAGCAGTCCAAGACGCTTCTTTGCTCAGCTTGGTTTCGAATTTTAAGAACGTAAGGCTTCAAATTGAAACATTTTAGGAAACGACTGTAAAGGGCTGAATTTGATTTCGCGTATTGGTGAAAGCGTATCTTTCAAAATTGAATTATTTCTCTGGTACAATGCTTTTAACAAAACAGATCTCTGTTTCCATTCTTGTCTGTACACAACACTTACCATCAAGCGTGGGAATCAAACTATTTGGGTGGTGGTTGTCCATGATTTTGAAGCAGGTGCATTAAATATTTACCGAATGGTCAACATTTTATTTGCCGTAGTTACCCGACAGCAAAATAATCGCAAATCGAATTACTTAGTACTTGTAAGCTGAATGCTAAATCTGTTAAAATACTCAAATATACAACATTCGTATAACATCGACAAAAGTCTCTGATTAGCTCTTCAAAAAGTGTTGAAGCACACTCACAAAATTAATTTTAAAGCAGTAATAAATAGTCAACGAACATTCCAAAGTGGTCAGCGAGACAGGAATGCTTTAAAACTTTCTATAAAAGCAATCTACCTCGTCCCCATACAACAGAAGCCTCCAGTCAACGTTTGAAAGCTGTATGAAAAGGTCATTGTTCAACACTCGAATTCTAATACGGCGAATACTGAAGAATTTCCAGACATGACCAGGGAAGTAAAAAATTGTTCAGTTTCATAAAAGGTGTTTGGGCTCTAGACAAATTATATATTTGCTAAAAATATCAATTTCAATCATTGGTGACACGATTCACCGGTTCACGTTATATCACGCAACTGCAAATCGACCACGGTCAAGGAATCCATCCAAAATTTCAAACCGTGCGTTTAAACATGTGCTCCGTGAATTAAAGAAAAATTCTTGAGAGGCTCGATCTGAACTCCAAAAATATTTTAAAGCGGCAGGGACAAAGGTGTGCAAAAATGCAATCCGAACAGATCTTCGGAATGAAGATTTCGTTCTCGAGCACCAGGAAAAACACCATTGCTGATTTCGACCAATTCATGTCAGTTTCACAATTAGAATTAGGGGAATTATTATTCAACGAATTTGCATTCTGTGTAAGAAATACATAAAATGTTCCATTTTCGATTACTTTGCTGTTATGTAACTATGGTAAATAAACTTCTGACCATGTATCGGATATTTATTTCACCCACCTCAGCCGGATTTAAAAGTGAGCTGGTTGAACCCCAGCGTCCCTGTAACATTTACTGGGATTATTACCTGAATCGTTGAGCACGAGAACGTTTATTTCGGAGCTACATTTACAGTGAATTATAATAAAGTCGTTGATCACTACATGCGAGGGCTTTCTAACATTTTGAAAAAAGTTCTTAAAAAAGTGGAAATAGCTAAAAATCGAAAAGCTCTTAATTTGTTTTCTTTGCGCAGCAGAGAAGATAAAAGTCAACTTGTCAGTGGCAGAAAAAAATTCTGTTAGCCAATTTGGTCTAACCATTTCTCCGTCCTATTTATAAATTTATTAGATAATTCCTAAAATACTTGGGTAGCCAATGTTTTAAATAATTTTAGACGCTCCGACGGAAAAGTTACGTTGGCTTTGCACTCATTTATACTACGAATTTTTCCTTCCTCTGAATTTTGTGCTCCGTGAAGCGACTTGCGTCACTGAGGTCGCGGCCAATCCATGTCATTGCGAAATTAACCTTCAATTTATTTGAAAAGCATCAAACTTCCCAACACAGTTCGAGCAATTTCAGAATTCCGGGTATCGACGTATGTCATGATCAGATGATGTGGAAGTTTCATCGCGGTTAATGAGTTTTTTCTTTTTGCAAGCTTTGGTGGTTTAGACCATTTATTACTGAAAGTTACTTATGATCGTGTTTATTGGATAAAATATTATTCCGTATCAATCTAATGGTTTCAGAAACGCAGCAAAAAGCGAAAAACTGTTTTGAACATTTTTCAGTACAGTGAATTTTTTTCCGTCATCGAGAAATGCTTCGGTCACGAGGTGTTTGTGTGGCACTGGCCGTGTGCACTAGGTACTGCGCACCCCGTGGGCAATTACCGAATTTATTTTGCATGAGGCTACGGAGCAGCACAATACATTTTTTCCTCATTTACCAATTGTGGGCCTAGTTCCCGCCTCTTGCGGAGCAGTGCAGCCAATTTTCTGTGTGTGCTTGCAAAAAACTGAGAGATCAGCTACAGTCAATCTTCATTTCCGAGACTTTTTTAACCTACGATCTTATATCAAGCAGCTGTGCAGTTTTTTAACTTGGGGCCTTCTGCGAGGCTCTAGTTCTTGCGCTGGATTTCTTTTTACTCGTGCAGTTGAACGGAAGCACAGCTCTCTTAATTCGGGCAGCTGAGAGGGACCCTAAGAGCACATTCATGTCTTGCGCTCATGAATGTTGATTAAAAATTAGAGTATTTCTTCTGGAGAGATGTACCCTCGTGCGTCCCACTTCCGTGTACCGAGCAGAGAGCTTTGCTCGATCGCCCATTTATTCCTCCCTCGGCCTACATGCTCTTCCGCTCGAGGCTGATATTTTCATCGAAAAGCTGCCTCGTTCCATGTCACAAATGTTGCAATCCCTTACTCTCCCCCTGTCGTACTCGCATAGAATCTCTTTTCAGTAATTTTTAGTGTTTAAGAAACTGCAAAAATTTTTTCTTTAAATATAATCAGTCAAAACGAAGATCAATTATCTAATACTTTAAATTTGCTCCCACGTCATTTTTTGAATCCGATGCCGATTTCATTGTAGTTCAATTTCACTGATGAATTAAAGAAATTAATCACGACGTCATCAATATTCATGCGAGAAATTTTTTTTTTTTCGAATAATTATTTTTCCGTTTCCATGATGTCCAGAGCCACTCGCCCTTCTCTTTGGAGAGGCGCACTGAAGGAAGTAGGGAATGTTCTCAAGCCTCCTTGACTAGATGGCCTTCCTGAGCGACGTCAGAAAAATCCAGTTTAGTTCCTGGATTTTAAATCATACGTTCAATTTATGGACGAAAATAGCTGATCATTTAGTGGATGTTACATGAATATAATTTACAAAAATATTTCAATCCGTGAAAAAAATTGTCATCCAAGGATTGACTGTATTTATGAGACGACAGTTAATCCTCTGTGATTAAATAAGATACCCCAGTCCCTCTCAAGTGTTTGTGCGAAGAGTGTCTGTGCGAATGAATGAAATCCTCGTGAGCGTCACTAGGGAGCAAAGCGTCACCCACGCTGCCTGCACCGGATTTTGTACTATGTTCTGTCATTGTCTGTTGTGGGCTTTAATTTATGCTAAGCCCCCCGCAACCCGTAAGGAATCTATTTCGAAACCCCGTTTGGGCCATTAATGATTCTTCTTTATTTCTTAACAAGTATCGAAGGCCAAAGGAAGCAATTCATTTTAGTCCTAATGAATCGTATCTATGATATGGAATACCCTGATTTCATTACTGGGATGACTTTTGAGTTTCTGCCTTATGTTATTACTGAAGAGTGTGCACGGTTACAAACAAGGAAGCTAGAGCATCTGAGTTTTAGACAACATACTAGACAATGTATGTGTGTAAACAATGTATGTATACATATATATGTAGATGTGTCTGTATTTAGCATTTTATTTTTATCTTTAAGTGACATTTTGTTCTTTTTTCATAAAATTATGTATTATG
>VOMN01083409.1:0-14811 GCA_014899125.1 Orchestia grillus | reverse complement strand
AAATTTATTTTCTTCGTTTAATCCTGTATTGTGGATACCGACTTATGTAACTGCATATAGGCATGGGACGGTTTGCCTGTATGAGTCGAGTTTTTGCGGAGAATTTTTAGTCATCTCGAAGATCCCATTGGACGAACATTAAGAAAGACGCCGCTCCCAATCTGACGCTCTCTGCCTGCCCTAAAAAAAATTAAAGAATTCAAGTTTTACAAAGAATGTTGTAATTAAAAGAGTGTTGTCTTAATAAAAATTTCATTAACCTATTATTAGCAATTCATAATTTAAATTTTGTTTGACCCATCGGGTCACGGGTTGTCTAGTTAATGGATAAGATTCTGTTTAAATACCCTCATGAAGAATTATAGTGTAACTTGCGACAAAAATTATTCTTGCTGCCGGCAATATTTCAAGAATAATCAGCAGCCCGACCAGAACTTTCATAAGCCTAATATTTATGGCTGAGCAGAAGAAGCGGCGGAAAGTCGGTTTGTCTTCTTAGAAATTGGGCGGAAGCCGCTTTTGCGCCCTGAACTGTCCCTCGCCTAAGTAATTCAAGCGGTTGTTTCCTAAAGTTAAACTTGCGTAAAGTGAGAACTATTACGTCATATTTGAAGCCGGATCCGCAGTTTGCCTGAATGAAACGAATACTCAGTTACTGACGCTTATGATAAATGGAGATGAGAGCTAGAAATGTAGGCAAGTAGTCAAATGATGTCAAAATAGAAACTTTTACTTCTATTTGTATACGATTTATATAAATTTATTGCGACCGTCATGGTAGGAGAGGATCCGGGAGAGAGCAACATAATTTATTTAGGAGAGAACAGATACTATTTCCCCTGGTGTTTTTACTGGGTGCTCTTTGCGATTGACGTATTTGCCTCGATTCATCGGGATGTAGTAGAAATACGAGCAAAATGTCATTAGCGAGGTATTCCAATGCAACGTTCTGCGAAGCATGTAGTCAAGGATATTAGTTACAGCGATTGAATGGGCTGATCAATCGAATGTTAAAATGGTACATAAACAAAATGCAGAGCAGTGCAGCTATCGATGTTCACAAGGCTGATAGTTCAGCCTTACGCAATTACCAGAAGTGTCATATTAACTAGCGAGCTTAGAGTCTACTTGCTGTCCAAGCTGTGTCATTGCAACAAATATTTGTGAACTTCCTAATCATCGCATAGTCTAATGCAATAGGATGTGCGCATTGCATAGCTCAGGGCAGAAGTTGAACACATTTGTGCTTACTTTATGCAGACGTGGCCTTTGCCAACAAAGAGGCGCATTGGTGCCCCGTCTAACGTGCTGAAATGTGGTGCAAGAATTAACAACAGCTCTCATTCTGACGTGAGAATAACTCCTTTATTTATCGAGTGCATCCCATCACAATTATGTAGGAGTACGAGAGTGTAGGGCAGACCTTAAGATTCACCGAACATTCGTTCAGACATTTCCTCAAATTGAATCACTCGAAAATCCGTCTCTAGGCTTAGTGCTTTGTCGCGAAAAAATTGGATGGACAGAGGATCGACACACTTTTGTCGAGATGGGTGAAGGGAATGTTATGCACAAATTAACTTCTTACGAGTAATGCTATTCTACAATTTCTCTACAATTTTTCAATGCCTCACTAACTGCCCTTGTAGTAAACGATAATTTTTAAATTAAAATTATCCATAGTTTGAAATTAGTTGTATGTATAGGCAAACTAAATCCTTTCCTCAGAATTCAAATCACTGATTTTTAGACTATTTTGCAAACACCAGGGAAATAAATTTCAGTCCTAAATATATATAAAGCTAAGACCCGTGATGTGAATGCGTAATCAGGCCGTACGTTGACAACGTCGCACTTCTCCATGTGAATGTTTTCCTGCTGCCTCATTTCAAGGCGAAGTTAAAAGCAGACGCGTTGAGTCAGCTGGTCAGCTAGTCAGCTATTCAGCTAGTCAGTTAGTCAGCTAGTCAGCTAGTCAGCTAGTCAGCTAGTCAGCTAGTCAGTTAGTCAGCTAGTCAGCTAGTCAACTAGTAAGCTAGTCAGCTAGTCAGCTAGTCAGTTAGTCAGTTAGTCAGCTAGTCAGCTAGTCGGCTGGTTAAATAGTCAGCTAGTCAGCTGGTCAGTTAATCAGCTAGTCAGTTAGTCAGCTAGTCAGCTAATCAACTTCCCACGACAACTTCCAGGGAGCTTATGGCACAATTCCACCCTCATAAGGTTATGAAATCATATTGTACTCTGGCAGATAAAAAAATGTAAAGCACATTTTTGAACACCCCAAAAAAACATGAAGGGATTTAAATTACGGTTTTCCTCCATATGCCTTTCATTGGAGGGAAGTTGATCAACCACGTTTCTCACCATCTCTCCGATGGAACTGATTTGAGGAGAGAGTATTCGCGTTACAGGTCTTCATGGTAGTTGATTAACAACATTCTTGGTTTCATATTAGTCACAACACTCTTCATGCAGCCCTATCGATTCCAGAGTTGTAGCTTGGAGCCAATCAATTTTTGCTGAGCTGTCATTTGTTGCAATGAGCTGCAGCTTGCCATTTCCCCACGAATGGCGAGTGTCGAGAAGCCCTAACTGTCTTCCTCGAGGAGTCTGCACTCTTTGAGTCTCCCTCAAATGTGATTGTATAATACAAGTCATCAACGATTACTGTAGCTTCTCTTCAGAGGTAGGCAGGAATGGGTGAGCCTAAGTGCCCTTTTGAAAAGCTCTCCACGGATGGCAAATATGAAAGGGATACGACGAACATTGTTTGAAGCTGGCTGATCCGTTTAGAAATCCGGTTTTCGTGAAATTGGATTATTCGTAAGTGTTTATGCATTTCAAAATTAAATTTCAAAGAGATTAAACTGAAAATTCTATAACCAGTGGCCTAATGAGGCTGACATATATTAATAATTTATTTCAAGTCTATACATTTGTATTACATCGCTTGAACAAGCGTTCCGCTCTGTACGCTGCCTTTGCGTCATCCCGCTCTGTACGCTTCCTTTGCGTCATCCCGCTCTGTACGCTGCCTTTGCGTCATTCAAGACGGAGAAATGCGGGTGAAGTCACGAGAGATGGCAGGCAATGATGCGCAAACCAGCGCCTGAAGAACCGGAACGATTTATCGCTTGCAATATAATAATCATTAATCGAAGCTCGGGATGAAGCTGAAGCTTTGCTCGCTAGGAAAGCGTTAGTTGAGTGACACAGTAGGACATCCATCTAATTATTTCGATTTTAGACTACAATAAACACGTATGGAGTTTGTCACAGATACTCGTGTGCAAAACGTGCGATTGAAACTGAATAATGGGTTCAGTATGATTATAAAGAAAAGTAAATTGTACCTTGCCTGAATGCCCAATAATGAAATTCAATGATTAACAGCCTAACTGAGCTCGAACACATTAGACGCAACTTCCATAACATCAAGTGAACGAATACGCGCAACATAAATTTACTAATTTATAAAATTTATCACATTTTCATCCACTAACATTCTAACTTAATACTATCATGACTTTGTCACTCCAGTTTTCCGAATTCATCACGCTTCCCTAAAGTTTCGCCACACTCACTCAACTTCCTCATCTCAGCACGGAGAGCTCGCTCGTAACGCGAGAGCTGGGACGAGCTTTCGTCAACACGCTCCGGCAAAAGTGCATCAATATTTGCCTTCGATGTACGTACGACACAACTTAAAAACGCAAAAGTTTGTGTCGCTCTCGGAAAAGTCGTTGACAAAGTGCGGACTAGCGAACAGATTTGCTGAGGTTACATTCAGCATTTCAACTCGTGTTCTTTACAGTCGTCAGAAGAATTCCGTAGCTAGCAGCCGGTGGCACTGATAACTTTGGTGTATACATGAGTACATGCTACCTATGATTCACTCGCCCCGATACATACAATTTACGTGCGACGCTACAAAATATTCACCATTTAAGTACTATCTAGTAATTATTAAAGTATTTTCAAGTCGGTATTTGGCAACACCAAATGTGACCAAAACCATTTTTGAAACAAAGAGAACCCGTTTTAACAACAATAACTACCCAATCTAACTTTTCTTTCTAGGGAATTAAAAATTTGTCTATAATTTTGGCTATCCAAGAATTTTTATCGATTTTTTCGTATATTTATCGACTGGGCGGCGAGGAAGTCATACTGGGATGCCTACAGCTCTGGATCATCTCTGGGCCGTAGCCCTGGGCCATCTCTGGGCCGCAGCCCTGGGCCATCTCTGGGCCGCAGCCCTGGGCTATCTCTGGGCCGCAGCCCTGGGCCATCTCTGGGCCGCGCTCTGGGCCATCTCTGGGCCACAGCTCTGGGCCATCTCTGGGCCGCAGCTCTGGGCCATCTCTGGGCCATCTCTGGGCCGCAGCTCTGGGCCATCGTTAGACGTCCGTGCCACACAGCTACGCCATCCTGCATCGCTCCTGCATCCTGCCCCTGGCTGCCTGAACTGCTCTCGTTCTGACTTGTGAAAGACAAATAAATATTTAACGGATTTCCTGAACGTTGGACGTCTGAATTCAAAGATTCGGACAAAACATTAACTTTTCTGTGAAGTGTGAACTCCATCGATAAAAATGTTGCGTGAATAAAGATGGTTAAACAATAGGAGAAAAAGCTTGTTTTTGCCTTAAGACATGGTGATGCCGTGACCTGAAATGTCTTAGTTTCAATTCATTTTCGCCATGTTTAACCTTTTTTCTTTCATAACCATAGTTCGTTTTGATCGCAAATAAAAAATTATTTCACACAGGTATTTCAACATTACATACAATGGAAAATGATTAACATTGTATCACGAATGGAAAAGGTCAGCGGAACCCCTAGTCTGCAACGCCCATTCGTCTCGCTCCCTAGACGCTAGTGTCACTGAGTACACGCAGCTGCAGCAGCGTGGACGCGCCCAGCAGACCAGGGCTAGCAGGGCTGAGGAATGCGCAGCATGCGGCCCAGATGAGCGGTANTATATTCTGCTGGTGGTTGCCAAGGCTGACAGACATGATAATGACAAGAATGGTAGAGTGATGGTCAGGGTGAAGTAAAGCCTTGGTGATAGTCTAAATTGTGATGGGAGTAACTTGGAGACTTAGAAGTAAGACGCGACAGACTTCTGCATGCTGTGCGGGGGAGTTTGATGTGGAGGTCCAATTCGGACATCTCGGCGCTTGGCTTCTCGTGATGATGATGTACTCGTACGTGAGTGTGTCGTGCTGGTGCAGCATGGCGGGAGTTGCACCAGCCGCGATCAAGTGTCGGGACTGAACGTCAACGACCGCGTCATACGTTCACATGTGCACGTATTGGAGACTCATTAAAGTTTGGGGCTCCAGGATATCTGACTATGATTAATATCCATTGAAATGTACGAGCACGTGGTTAGAGCGCTGCTCCTCAGCAGGGCGCACGGTTCTTCCACGGGATTCAAGAAATTCTCCATTTGGCTAAATAGTAGGGGGCGAATAGGATACAAGTGAAAAGCGTGGATTATTAAAACAATTTGTCCTTACTACCCTCCTGGAGACATTTCTAGGATCCAACTGCTGCTACTATAACAGCTAACAATCATTATTGACTGCATTTTTCTCTTAATAGTTTACTTCGAGAGTATTTCGCCTCTGGACACACTGGAGGTATTGCTACGCTTCTGGAGTATTGCTACTCTCATTTTAATGATTCTCAAAAGCAATAACAGCCTGTAAGCAAGCATGTCAACAGGTCAGTACGCGTGCGAAGTGCAAGTGATGCATCCTTCCGTCCGACCGTAGGCCTCTCGAGCGTCGCTGATAACGTGACGCGGCTCGTGCCTTCTGAATCACGTCCGGAGCGATGTGGGTGCTCACCATCTCCTGGTACAATTTTCTAGATTGTTCGCGTCAGTGTAATGGAAGTTTAAGGTACCCTGTGAAGTAGGTGATAGCTAAGGTGCACCTGTGATCTAGGGGATATTTAAGGCGAACTCATGTGATCTAGGTGATATTTAAGGTATACCAGTGAGATAGATGATATTTAAGGCACACCAGTGAGGTACATGCTATTTAAGGTACAACAGTGAGGTAGATGATATTTAAGGCACACCAGTGAGGTAGATGATATTTAAGGTACAACAGTGAGGTAGATGAGATTTAAGGTACAACAATAAGATAGACGATATTTAAAGTACGCCAGTGAGGTAGATGATATTTAAGGTACAATAGTGAGGTAGATGATATTTAAGGTACAACAATAAGATAGACGATATTTAAAGTACGCCAGTGAGGTAGATGATATTTAAGGTACAATAGTGAGGTAGGGGATTGGTAGACAAATATGAAGAATTCCAGACACAGATTCGGGCTTCCGATTGTACTCGTCTTTGCAGTAACAAAATGCGCTGCAAACATAAATTACAGGTCATGAGAGGCCGACACGTACGACGGACTCGTAAGACGAGACTCTTGTACTTATCTCCATGTCAATTTCGAAAGTTTTCATAAAGTCACATGTTCCTTGGAATGTAAATGAAATAAATTCGTTGGTAGCTAGGAACGAAAACAATAAGAAACTGGAAAGTATATCTAAGTCCATAACCCAGATAAGGTTATTAACATCAGCGATTCTGTACGTAAAAGTTTCAAGTATTTAGGTGCTAGTCAGAGTTTCATATCAGTATGCATTCTTCTTTGAGCGCGTCCTTGCTTTTGAGTTAATTGCTTACGAAATGAACGAATGCTTTCTTATTGGCATTTAACGTTCACTTAAAGAGTTTTATTTCTTTGAAGCGATCATTTAGAATTAACGTTTCGTGCATTCATTACTGTAACGCTGAGGCTAATCGTACGGAGAAGCAAATGCACCATATTTGATGAGCCTACAAGCTCGTAATTAATGTTATGTCAGTTGACGAAGAAAGAACTCAATATTTTGAAATCACAAATATTTTGCTGATCAACGTATGGAAGTGAACAAAATGAAGTCGTCGGCTTCGTGACTTACCGAATCACTGAGTGAATGTGAACTGAAACTGAATGAAGCTGAAAAAAAACACGCAACGTACTGATAGCGAATCTTGCTCGTCTGTAACTGATGTTAGTCCTGTTGTAGAAACGTAATTCATGGTTATTCGGCTCAAGTCATAGTTGTCCAATGGGTACGATATAGCTGTTCAATAGATAAGGTAGTTATAACCGTCCAATAGATGATTTACAGTAGTTTTATAATAGTATTTTTATCGCCCGTATTGTATTGGTCTCATTTGAAAGCCTTGACTTGGTATGCCTTTTACGATTTTTGTTTTGTCCTTTTCATAATTTTACAAACGTCCTGTATAGATTTTTTATAAGTATAGCATTGTGATGTTTTACAGAGTGATTTTTGCCCTAACGTTTTTATTGAAGTGGCTTTGAAAGCAAAATTTTCCTACAATTAAAGCAGCCTAATTTATAAGTAATGATAGGGTGGGTCCTGGTAGTCTAAATTATCCGTTATGGCAGTTATGATGGCATAATACAAGTTGTGATGGCATATTGCAAGTAATTGTGGCATACTACAAGTTATGGTGGCATACTACAAGTTATGGTTGCACACTACAAGTTATGGTAGCATATGGCAAGTTATGGTGGCTTATTACATGTTACGGTAGTCCCAGTATGTTAAGCGAGGAAGGTCATAATTATTTCTAGTGGGGGTCGTGATGATGTGCATTGAAATCCCAAACGCTGCCTTGTTGCGGTGACGAGAACATCCAGCCGACAGCTGAGTGCACGCTGGCCCCTCGTGTGCACGCATCGCTGCCACCAAAATAGCAGCCAGAGCTAATATGCGCGAGCGCAGGGCAGAACATCATTTTTCTAAGCACGCCGCCTGTAGGCCAAACATTTACACCTAACATGTCCCAGAATAGCCGCTAGAGGCAAAACTCGTGCCTCACCACGATAACACGGCTACTGCCAGCGCCAGCTACAGCGATAAGCTCTGTCCTCGAACCAAATGAACGTCCGCATGAACGACACATGCAGTAAATAGAATGAAATGTCGTCGCGAGATCCTCATTAGAACGGAAATTGGGTGATAGTCATCTTTGTAGAATTTCAGAGTGGCAGGGATATTTTTTATTCACGACTCCTTTGTCAGTGAGCGACTGTTTCATTGAACGCAGGGCGGCTGTGCTTGTTAGCAGCGCACACGGACTGGCACTTCGATCAATTGGCGCCGAGAGCGCTGCGTATCTACGATACGACTGGAATGCTGAGCAGGAAGTGGGTGTTGACGAGCGGGTGCCTACCTTTGTGTAGTTCAGCTCCAATTGAATTCTGTCGTAACCATTCTGGGCCAGATCCAAATGAAAAAAATTAACCGGGCTTCAGTCTGATCTAATAAATCAGATTCGACTACTAGGATTTTTTTACAATCAAACAAAGAGGAAGTTCTTTTAGTAAAAAAAATTGAACTAAAAATTGTATACACTGAGCTGCAATACCATCGAAGCAAATATTCTACCTTGATGATTAGTCACGAGTAGCAATTGAACTTTCATGAAGGATATCAAGAAATGCGAGGCATTATTTCAGTAGATAACAATTGATTATAATAATAATCCAAATATTAATACGATTGTAACTATCTATGTATGTATCTATGAGTGTTACACCCTTCATTAACAAATACAAATATCACTGCGGTATCTATGCTACAGCTTGATCATAAACTTCCATTCCTAAAGATTACATCCCTAATTAACATAGGAAACTTGATTTGCCACGACTTCCATTCATCTTTTTTCTGGCAGAAAGTTTAGAGCAGGCGTCGTTACGCACGGGTTCATGGAAGAAGGGTCCAGCTAGTAACAATAATAACGGAAATCATAGGAATAGAATGATCACAAATACCATAAAAAGCCTTTAATGATGGTATCAAAGGAATGTGTGAGCCAGTAAAAGACGACAGAAATAAAGCCAATTTATTTCAACATCGTCTTTGCAAGGAAAATCAATTAAAAATAAATATCAACACTCAACCTTATGTGCTGTATACATATTTTTATTCATTAAAATGTAAGGCACTCAGGCTCCATAATGAAGATGATAATTTTTAACAATTTCTTCTGAGTTGAAATTTATTTAGCCCAAGCTTTCGAGTGGTGAAGCACTGTACGTCATCAAGGGATGTGTGTATATAGGATACGGCTCTCTTGTTCATAGCTCCTGCGCTTGTGAATTTCATTCCCCTGATGGCGATTAGTGTTTAACTGCTCGAAAGCTGGGAAAAAATAAATTTCAACTCAAAAGAAGGTCTTAAAAAATTTCGCGCTTCTATAATAGTAATATGTATAATTTTGTTCCCGTTAAAACGCTCGCCACAATCTAAAGATTCGAGGTCTGAAAGGGGACAGAACTAAATGCGTTACCAAGGTAGACGACGTGATCTTTGCTCTGTTGTTTGGCGAGGTATATTGTAGAGCGCATGCTCGGATGTGGGAGGAGTGCTCGGCAAGAGTAAGCTGAAGAGTAGAGGAGGGTTACGTGGATGTTCGGGAGAGTAAGAGGCAGGGTGGAGGTCAGAGACGAGGGAAGAATATCGTGCTACTGTCGCCGGAGAAACACGAGGGTCAATTGTTGGGATAATTTGTTCCAATTGAGCAGAACTCGCCCTGAGCAAAAGGACTTTGTTGGGTGAATGACTGACAAATGGAGGGGGGAAACTCGTCTGTAGGCAGAATCTTTCTTACATAAGATACTTAGGGGATGTTATTTAAAAAATTACGAGACTGTATACACTACTCAGTCAAAGTGTTTGTCGCACCCTGGTAAATTCTAAATATAAAGTAAACAATTTTGTACAGGTTTCCTCAAAACAAATTGGAAAAAGGAAATATGGTAACAATAAATAATTGGGTGCAGTGTCACTGGCAGTCAGTGCTGCGCCTGCTCAGTCCGCGGCAGCAAGCATGAATAATCCCGCTAGAAAAGCTTACAAATCTAACTTCTGTCTTTGATGAAGGACAGGCTATAGGTTTGCACCGGACTGGGCAATCTACCTGAGAAGTGTCAAAATATTGGCCTAAGGCCTTAGGACTGCGCAAACGACAACTACTCAGTGGAAAAAGATGGAGAAGTGCAGTCATTTAATGGTAATAGTGGCAGAGCTAAAATCATGAATAACTGCGACAGGCACTCTCTGGAGAGAGTGTTGAAAACAATCCGGCGGGAAAGGGTGCAACAGTTGACTAGAAGGTCAACAAAGGTCCTAATTGAATTTCTGTTTCCCCCAAGTGCCGAGAACTGAAGGAAAGAGGTTTAAGGAGTTGCGCCGCCTCCAGAAAACCATTGGTCTGTAAAGCTCTAATTTGCAAAACACCACGAAGACTCTAGACTGTAGAGCAATGGAAACATGTTCTATAGTCAGATAAACCCACCCAGGCTTACCTTGTTTCAGGGTTAATTAAAGTGAGACGGGAAGCCCATGTAGCTTTGGACCCTTCATGCATCAGACAATCACTTTCGCTCCGGGGCCAGTTTGCAGGGTGACACAGGAGTCCTGCGACAAATATATTTATAATTTCATATGAAACACATCAAGTAACATGAAATTTGTTTGAACAAGCTCACAGTAGTTCTAAGATAACAGGTGTAAAGTTTTATTCAATTAATCCTAATCTCTTCTTCACTTCCTCCTTCAGCCTCTGTAGAGCTGCCCCCACTGCCGCACGCACCACAGCCATCGGGAGTTCGGTGCATGCGCGCTGCCGTGATCGTTTTAATTGTTGAATGAGGTTTTCTGTGAAAATTCCTTTCCAAAACAGAGTACACACAAAAGATCATTCGATTGAGATCAGAGCTCGAAAGAGGGTAGTTGCGGTCCATGAAATTAAGCCTTGTTTTTTTTGGAAATTTGAGGGCTTTCAAAATTTCAGTTGCAGACTTTCCTGTTCGTTGAAGCTCAGCGATATCAGACCGTTCACTTTCCTTTGCTGTACTCTATCAGTTTATCTAAATAGAGTACGAATATTTCAAATGAATCAAAGTTGATATTGAACACTGTTAAATCTGAAAATATTAAATGTGGTTAGCTTTCAGTGCAGAACTTTACATAGTTAAAAAAATTATTACAAAAATTTTATGTCACCCTGTAATGATCTGTGAATACTTCACATGGTCTGGTTTAGCTTTGGTAACCTCGTGAAACAGCAAAATGAAATCTCAGGAATATCTGAATATTCTATGTCATCACGCACATTCGTGTGAGGATTTTTATTTTCCTGTTTGTTTTGGTATTTTTCAAAGGGACCACATTCGCAACCATCGGTCTCTTGTAGTGCAAGATTGGTTTAGGGATCACGAGGGATCTCTGATGGAGCAGCCTCCACAGTCTCCTGATTTAAAACTTATAGAAAATTCGTAGGACAAACTGGAGAGGAAGCCGCGAGCCTCAATGCCTCTTCCTTCTTCGTTTTAAGATTTTTCTTAACGTTTGCTCATCGTTTAGACAAATGCGGGTTTAGATTGTTTGCAAAATTTTGTAGGATCTATACGTAAGAGAATGAAGGTTGTGATCAATCTGGAAGGCAGTCCCATAAGCTATTAAACTCGATTGTTTTCGTTACATCCACATTTCTCCACGACAAACTTTTTGGCCGCACAGTGTATGTACAGCAGGTGCCTTTCGAGCGCCGCCTTGGGCTTTCAGTAATTCGAGTACTCGTACGTGCTTCAATTAACTTTTCTAATGGCGAAGTTCTGAATTGAAGGAAGAGGTGATAAAACTGTAAATAATGAGGAGTAAGAATTCTCACAATAAAATGTTTGATTAACGATTCCAAAAAGATCTGATGCCTAAAGTTCCCCTTGTCTACAGCTAGAAGCGACTTAACTATCAGGGCTACTCTGGTGATAAGGCAGCTCGTGCAGGGAGGATCTCTCCTCAATTGGGAGGAATTCAAGTGAAGTAAGAGGACTGGAGCAGACGAGGAAATCTTGTATTGTAATATTTATGCCGCTACCTATACGGGCTGTACGATACGGAAAACGGTCGTATAGCATTTCATTATTTTCTTAAGTGAGTAAGAAGGTCAACCACAGCGTGAAAAACGAAGAAAAAAAAATCGTCTATTCCGAAATCAGTCACCCAGAAAGCGTGCTGCTCATCAGTTATTCAATTATAAAGACTATAATCTTAAAAATAAGCGTTGACACCGCGTTGAAACTTCCGGTTGTGATCCTAAATTCACCAGGCTATCGTTCAGCGCGAGGTAGTCATTAGCTCGTTGAATTAAATAATAACCAAAAACCTTGTGCACAAATGGGTTACAGGTCTTGTTCGTAATTTCCTGAGTAAAATGTGTTTAGAAGTTTGATGACAGTCACACTATTGCTAGAAACTCAATTAACTTATGAGGACAATAACTGTCAAATAGTAGCTAGAAAACTAAGAAGTATATTGTAAGTTTTTGGATCAGCTCACATATTAAATTCACCAAACATTGTTCACATGTGTTGCGAAAACCAATTAACCGAATTAATTAGGCAATTTTTCGACGAATCTTCTTCTCTAAAAGATTTTAAATTAAGATCCTTTGCAAAATCTAACAAAACTGATTTCACATCATGATAAAAAGTCTTGCAGGCTAAATTGATAAATTTGTAATGTACTTTTAAAAGGTTAATTTCTTCAGTTCTTGGAATCATTCCAGGGAATGGGGCTTTCATTCTAATCTCCCCAGGCTAAAGAATAACACAAGAGAGCCCGTATGTAGGCCTACGGCCTTTCCCATGAGCTAGTCAAAGAGCCTGCGTCTGTAGCTGCTACTCAGAGGGCGTGCAGTGGACTGAGCTAAAGATTTTCCCATTTGTAGTGCACAAAACTATTGAATGTGAAACATGAGAGATCCCGCATGTGGAGACTTAACTGGGCGCAAGCGTCAGGGACGTCTCGATAGGAGTTAGAGGTCTTGGTCGTCGTGCGACAAAAAGTTCTTCGTCTGTAAAAATAGGAGAACACCATCAGGTCTTCATGCAGACCGTGGGAGGGAGATGCGGGGTAATCCGTTCAGCTGTGTTCTACTGTAGGACACGCACGACAAAAGAACTGTGAAGAGAACAAGGAACTTACTTTGTCTAGTTCAGACAAACGCTTAGCGAGGGGCCAAATGAAGAGATATGGGAAGTTAAGGTTTTCTAGCTCCAAGAACAATGATTTGGCGCTGTCCTGTTTTGCAGTCTCTCTCTGCTACAGTTGTCGGAGATATCAATAAATAATTGTACTAGTGAGTTAGAAAATTTCAGGCTTGAAATTTTTCATTATTCATACCTGTGTCTTATCTAGGAATCTTACGTCTGGTGACAGCTTCAGGTTTGTTTGCTTTATTAGGAGTTGAATGCATGGAAAAGAACCAAAATAAACGCGGGCTTCTGAAATTTTGTTAAGAAAGTAAAGTTGCGAGAGGACTTTTGTCCTTCACAGTCACGTGAAAAGCGAAGATGGCGCACAACATTGTTCTCTCCTAAGCTTTCAGCAGCCGTTAATTCTGAGTCAGAGTTCTTTCCTAAGCTTTCAGCTCCCATCAATTCTGAATCCAAACTGTCTTTGACACTCTGAAGGTGTAGTTACCAAATTTTTGTGAGCGAGTATCACTTGAAGGTTCCCTGCAACCCTCGAAAGGGTGCACCACCTAGTTTCAGAAAAACATGATTAGATGAGACTTCATTCGTTCGCAGGCGGAAAACACCAATGGGCTAAAGCAAAAAATCTCACATGACTACTAAAATTCTAGCGTACCACCAGGAAGGCTGGAAGGCCTTTGCGTACCACTAATGGCACGCGTACCACAGGTTTGCACCACAGTTCTAAAGCCTATGCATTCTCTCGAGCACAGAACAAACCCCTTGTACTTATCGTCCTAAAGATGCAAATTTTGTAAGTGAACATTTATTTACAGCAAGTATCTGTACACACCATTTCATCGCTCGCTGCTCAGACCTAACACAGCAGAACGAAGTTGCTTCTCCTGCGAAAGGCTTCCAAATGAAGCAATTCTGCGCCGCATTGACCACGCTCTCGCCAAGTCCTCCTCACAGGAGCTCAGTTTTATAAAAGTCTCAGTTGGCGAGGCGCGTGAAGCGCTAGCTGCATTATTAAAGGAGAGCGTGCCTGGCTCGCTAGACCTGTCGCAGCTCATCTCATGCAGATATCGCGTATGTTAATCAGGTAGTGAGTTAACATCCCTGCTGAATTTAGAGGTGAAAACCTGGATATCATCACTGCAAAATACTGACAGAAGATTACGAGTGCAAAAAGAGAAAATGTGTTTCACAGGCTGTGCATTTGTGTGGGATTAATGATTGGGTCAAACAATTCCAGCGTTTGTGTCCCTAATGATCTCGTTGCGGCGTCAGTGTTCACTGGACAGACAGCGCTGAATAAATGATGAGGCCTCCAAAGACGTAAGACCGCGTCACACACTGTCATGAATATCTGCGTTGAATTTAGTTTACCTTTCATGCTGCGCATCAGAACCGCAGCCGTGCGCTGTTTGTCTGGTTAATTGAGATGTGGGTCTTATTCAGTTTACTGAAACGCGGAAAAAAATCTCGAAACCGTTTTCATATTCTGCACGAAAATTTATTGTTTCAATTTTTTGAAGTTGAATTCCAACCACAAGTGTTATTTGTAGTTGATTTAATTAGGTGATCAGGTTTTACGTTTAATTTAATCAATTATATGGGATAAATTTCATTAGAGTGAGTAGTACACGTGTTGTAAGACCGTCACTGGGACAGGGACAGAAAGACCGTCACTGGGACAGGGACAGTAAGACCGTCACTGGGA
>VOMN01083408.1:0-13264 GCA_014899125.1 Orchestia grillus | reverse complement strand
GTCAGCCACACACCGTCAGCCACACACCGTCAGCCACACGCAGAGCTGCCTTACACAAGGTAAGCTTCTATGGCTTCACGAAGGAAATTTCAGTGTTCAAAATTTTCAGTTGAAGTTAAAAAGAAAATATTTACGCCTTGGTTACTCAGGAACAATTAGTTACATGAGACTAATAAGAACTTGGGGAAAACCAATGTCATTCCAGAATAATTGTGCTTGATTTAAAAGTCGTAAATATATTTCATAGTACTAAATTAGGTGAGGCTCTCGCTTTCACCTCGACTGCTAACATACCTCCGCCATTTATTGACTTCAGGAGCCCTGAAATATGCCAGCCTTGGAGAGCAGCAATTTAATTAAAAGCGCCTCACAAGACTTTGAAGTCTTCTGAATTAAATATCCGAAATAACGAAGGAACTCTCCCTAACCTCGGAAAAGTTCTATGTGCGCTCTGTCGGTCCCAGGTTTCACAATCAATGCTTCCGTCCCCGTGCGAATGTCAGGGAGCCTCGGAGGCAGTCTTCAGTGGCGGTGTCTCGCATAACGCGAACCCAGCTTTGTTAAGGGAAACATTTCGAGTGGATCTTGCATTTTGTGCGGATATTCTAAGCAGGCAGAAAAAACTGCCGCATACAAGTAAGCCACAGCACCGATAAAAGCTATGCTAGTTAATAAAGAATCGCGTGTCGATTTTAACTACTCTAATCCTAGGAAATGCGCTCAAGTACTCGCCAAGAAAACACTTCATGCAACACCACATATGCGTTTTGTAAGCTTTAAATTATTTATGTATACAGTATCGAAGTTACTTCAGTGTTTTTATCACGTAGTAAAATATTTGAGCGTCATACGTATTACGGTGAAAGGAACAAATTTATTCGAAACAAGCTCTAGCCGCATCCATCAACAAATTTGTTGAGTCGCGGACGTACCACAGCTTCAGACCCTCCCTCATATCATTCGCTCGCATAGTCCAGCCTCAAGCATCATACCAATTATGTAGTCACGAGTGAATCATAATTTTATTTGCCCACGTTAATTAAATTATCGCAAAAATTTTCAGCAATTCTAGTCTTGAAACGGCGGCGGGCGATGCTAGCTTATTTAGATTTCATTCACTGAGCTTATGCTTTGACATGGCAAGAGCTGCTCCGCCGCCACAGTCTCAACTCGAACCCTGCACTGCAACGGAGCCGTCCTCTTCCTTTTGGCCCGTTTCCAAAACTCCGTCGTTCCTCAGATGATGAAGAGATCTATTTGCCGTGAAAGAGTTAGATCGTCACAAGCACACGCAATCGCCCGCACCAACAAATCGGGTCAGTCCGGAGCTGCAGGAGATGCACCAAGTGATCAATTCAGAGCTAAAGCAAAGGATCATCCCCCTGTGTCAGCTAATCCTGCCTTTGAACGCAGTATGCGCTCGAGGGAACGGAGACAAAAAACGAATCTTCACACGGACGGATATGCGAGGAGTTGATTGACAACGAGCTGCGCATCTTGTTGGAGGTTGTCTGCTCCTGTACTCTAACAGTGAGCCAGGTTCTCGAATAGCTATTCCTCTCATTCCATTCGATGCATTCTGTCCAACTGAATTATTTTCTTTCAGAAATTCTACTAATGGTTAATTGAAAGAACATGGAGTTTCACATTGAAAGAAATTTCCCAGGAATATTCACGTTTTTCAAGTTATTTCTAAGATTATATCTTAACACATTGACTGCGATACGATTCACCGGTGGGTCGTTTTGCCCCTAGGAAGATAGCATCATCGCAACCAACGTGTTAAGTTGAGGTAAATGATCAAAATTTTCACAACGCAATCAGTTTCACGTTCATCCCTCAGCTCAACAGTTATGTGAATATCGAACAACTGGGTGAACTTGACCAATATCATAAGATGAACGTGATCAATTTACGAATTTAAAATTCGAAAAAATTTATGATCATACTGAAGCAATAGAATATATTTAAAAAACAGATTTCTGGCATAAAAGAATACGATAGACCTGGTACGATATCTAGCAAACATATTAAAAATAATTTGCTGGGGAAACAAACCGACTAAAAGAAGAAGTAACAAGTTAAATTATTAAATTATTAATACTCAGAACTCTCGAACAGAATTCAACGCAAGCAGCACATAAAAAGCAATGCCTTCTCTAAATTCCAGGCGCTCATTATGAAAAAGTGCTAACCAAGATCAAAAGAAGACGCGATTGCAGAAATTGTGCGCATTGCCGAGCGATCTTTACTTGCCTCACAAGTCGGTGTGGGAGCCTCTCCGTGCTGCGGGCCCGCGGAGGGCAACGAGGCATTCATTCGGTGGTAACATGATTACTTCCAGACATTCGTGATGCATGGTGCGGTGTGACAGTGTACACCAACGACACTGATACTCATAATTGCTCGCAAAAATGACGTACGCGTGATGCTTCGTATGAGCATGGCATGGGACTAGTAAAAACTAAATACACGTACTTTTTTCCCCACGAAAAAGAGTTGCTAGAGTAATGAGGACTTTGTGATATAATACTTATACCAATGACCCAAATAAAAACTTGGAAAAACCTGAATTTCTTGATCTTTAGCAGTATTCCCTTTGTACTTTCATGTATAAAACTTACGAACTAATGAAAATGATAACGACCTAAAGCAGTAAATTTCTGCTCAAACAGGCCATCGTGAATATTTAAAGACTTAGAACTTGAGTAAATTTATACTTCCCACTAATTCTAAACGAGATGGCAATTTAGTTTTCACTTCAATGGTATTGGAGCTTGGAACTCACTGCCTTTGGAAATTTTGGAAAAAGCACACCTCCAAGTGTTCAAAACTAATCTTGAATCGCATTCCTGATCATAGCATTGATGACGATACTTTTAAATGGTGGTCTCATATCCTGATTAGCTGTTAAAACAACCCTCTCAGTGTATGACAGCAAATGAATTCTGGATATATTATGAAATGTATAGTTGCCATTCGCACGAAATTATTGTAACCCAAAATTAAAAATCATATCTTATTCCCTTCAATAAATTCTTGACTTGATCGATCTTGTGTACGGTGGCGATAGGTGCATTAGGTTTTATACACGTAGCGTACGCTTAACAAATGATTCTGCACGATGCCCTAGAATTCATAGCACTTACCCAAAAGTAGGTGTACACAAAAATGCCCATTGTAATAGTTTAAGAGATCCAAGAGTAATACTTTTAAATGACGTAACACTTGGGATTATAAATTGTTTAAAAATGCTAACTGAATACTCTGCGTACACAAGCATTGTTAGATCTTACGAAAACATTTTGCCATCAAAGCTCTTGCGAGCGGCAAACCCCGGTATAACTTAATTATTGTTCTATGTAAATTCAGCATGAGAAGCGGACGAAAAAGCTCGCAGCTGAGGTACCGATAGTGAAGGTTCAAATCGATCATCACCTGGACTCTGCATTTGCGTCCCGTTTTGGTATTCATCAATTTTTGCAATGTCTTTTCTCGTTAACGCAATGCTAACATAAAACTTTTCCCGACGTAAGAGGCGGAACACAGTAAGTTTGTCGGTAGAATTCCGACAATTTCCATCGACTAACACGTGAACTCTTCCTTTGTGTCCCATTCTAATACAGGAGAATTTTACTCTATGTTCCCTCATTATTGCTCTTATTATTGGAGATATTCTTCACAGCCTAGGTGTTATGGCTGGTAGGCCTTTGTTGAGCTTCATTGCTAGGCGGCATTGCTATCGTCATTATTGTTAATGATATTATTATTATTATTATTATTATTATTATTACAATCCCGGTCTTACCGGCACAACCCTACCTTCTCTAGTTTTCGCATCTTTAACGTGGAATTCCTCTAACAGAGTATGCGAAAACTTGCAAGCTCGCCAGCAACATTTCCAGTACATTAGGGTGGCAAGCTACGTATTGTTGAGGCCATTCATTTTGACAAATGTGCTCGGGATCGCGATGCTGAGTAATCAGTTCCGTTACTTGTTATTTCGAGTTTCTGTTGCAAAGCTAAAAACAATCAGATAACACAAACAGACTTAACAAAAAATATTGAACTTACGTCTCAATATATTCATATCGAATGCAGCAAAAGAGAATTTTCATTAAAAAAATATCAAGACTCCTAAAAGAATTGACAAAATACGTCGCACACGGATCCAGTGCCAATCAATCTCTCCGATGCAATAGTTTTTCACTCGGTAATTTGTAGGACAGATGGATTTGAAAGGGAAACCTCACAATCTATTTAATTAAATGACTACCTAATTAATTAATCAATTTCTATGACTTCGTGGGAGAGTTTTCATACCAAACCAAATTTAGTTATCGTATGGGATAATGCACAAATGGTTGAAATATTGAAGCGAAATACTTTAAGTCTGCTTCTTATTCATCTGCTGGCGCCGCAAAATTAGATGCATTGAAATTAAATGCATCTTTTTAGCAAGAGTCAGTTATTGTGCTAATTCAGGAAAAAACACAAGCTATGAATCCGACAAACAAATTACATAAACTTCAACGTCTCTTCCTTTTATACCGGAAATTCTAAGATGAAAAGAAAAACATTTCGGATAAAACTACAGAAAAAATCAGGAGAGAGAAGAAATGAAGGGCTATCCTTCGAGCTGTGTAGAGCGTTGTACAGCTCCTGCAATCTCACTAAAGAACTCGATTATATCTGCAACGGTCCGCGGCCCAACAGAACGGGCCCCACTGCACTTACTGCCCGCCAGATTAGAAGTTTCTCGGGCCAAGGGCCCCTCGGGACAATGAGGCCACAACACTCACCACTCGTCGGGCCACCGTCTGCAAAATAAACCAGCGGTTGTGATGGACAGCGCAGATAGAAGCCGAGTCTGGTGATGCAACAGTCCAGGGCCAGCGTCCTGAAAAGTATCAAAGGAACCTTGGGAAATGGATCTCATTCTTTTGTGCTACAACGTGTGCTATGTTGTACACGTTGAGAACCACTGTCAACTATGATGGACAGCAGAAATTGCACAGTTTTGTTTTGAATTGTTGTTCTTTCGTTCAAAACGTAAGAAAAATACGCACTCGAACGAGTAAGATGCAAACGGCTGTTTTTGCAATATTTCATCCAATTAAAGAATAAGTTGGTCCCTTAAGATTTCATTTTACATAGGTTAAAGACTGGTTTACATTGGCCTACATTTTCTGAGAAGGTCCCTCAAAGAAAGGTCTCCAGGACATGGCTTGACGTCTCAAGGTTCGGTGTTTCGCTGCCAGATTATGGCGACCGGATAGGGTCCTGGACCCGCCATGAGAAACTGGCTGTTACCTAGTTCATGGAGGAACCTGACTGGCGTATAATGTCAAGGACTTTCTCAAACTACAAGTAGTCCTTGATACACGTCGTACCTATTGACAGTGCCTGGCCGTAAGTATTTGTACAATTCTATTTTTGATATATTTTAAAAATTTCTGGCTCTGATTTGGGGTACAGAGTACCGGTAGTTCAGAGAACATATATTTACCAGAATATTTCAACAGAACAGAATCAATTTTACTAACAATCAGAAAATCTACTAAAAAATGTGTGGGACTAAAGCATATGGCCCAAATTGATATGTTAAATCATTATTTCATTATATAATTTGACTATCTTGAAAAAAAAAAAATTTTTAAAGCTTCTAGGAACTTTTAGAAGCGCATGTAATGTAAACAAACTATGATTCGCACCATCATTACTTCTCCAGATTTTGTTGAAGATGGATACTCGGTGAATAAAATGCCGAAAGTTAAAGATAGTCGAGCATGGAGCAGGCAGCACGATGGTGTAGGGCTGTTTTGCTGTCCGTGGTGTGGGGGAACTCTACATCATCCATGAAAAAACTGACATATACTGGAGCAAAAGCTGCTTCCGAGCTCAAGAAAATTCTACGGCGGGCGCCAGTGGACCTTTCAGCAAGACAATGACCCCAGACACACGGCAAAATTAACAAAAGAAAGTTTGCAAATAAGAAATAAATGTCCATCCGTGGCCTTGCCAATCACCTGATTTTAATCCCACTCAAAATTAGTGGAGAATATTCAAAACTGCTCCGCACAGGAGTAGAAAGAACATTGCTGATTTGAGAATCATCTGTAAGGTAAAATATACCCCAAGCGGAGTGTTAAAAGTTAGGTTAGAGTTACTATAACAAAAGTTTTTAGTTGAGGCTAAATACTTTTGTCTCACACATTTTTCTTAGTTAATTTTTTGATGGTCAATAAATCTTATTCCGACCTGTACAAATATTCTAGTGAAGATATACGCATACGTTCTTTGGACTACCTGTACTCTTAACCCCAAACTAGAGCTCGAAATGAATAAAAAATTGAGTTGGGCAAATAGTCCAGACACTGTAAGTGCGAGTTAACTTGCGTCCAGAAGTTTTCTTCGATAAATCCGAAATACGTGTTAACGCACTTATTTCGAGCTCCTGTAACTGATACCTAGTCCGAATACAAGAAACTAATTCAAAAGCACATGTATCAAATACATAACTCAATATTTTAAACACAAATCAAATCGTGTGCACATCAAGTACTACACACATACTATGTACACATACTATGTACACATACTATGTACACATACTACGTTCATGGAGAATTGCTTACACCCGATCTATCGGCAGCGCTGCCACCTTCATTCCTCTCCACAAAATCGCGGCCCGTCGGAATGGCAAGTAAACAACGCATCGAAGTCAGTGGGGAACTCGACACCAGAATGGCTCCGATCGCTTTGTCCGCACTTTATGTGGTAAACTTTGGCCGTTTTGGCACGAATAAGAAAATATAAAACAACTTCTCGAATAGATCAAACGACGGGGACGAATAAGGCTTTCTTATCACCCAACTAGACGAAATTTGTGAGATTATTTCAGATTTTTATGGGGCAACATCCCAGTTGCAATGAAAACGAGACCTGCCCTTTTGAAAGGAGGTAAACCAATTTTTTAGGAAATTTTAAATTCGATTGGATTTATCTCAGTGCCAGTGCGCCCAAAGTTTACTACAATGATTTGAACCGCTAAAAGGAGGGTACTGAGGAAAGGTTATATCCATGTTAATGGAGGGAAACTGAATTGTAGAAACTTGCATAAAATGATTCTGAAAACAACTTATGCGCACTATTGCTTGCTTAGAATGTTTCGTAGCAATATAAATACAGTGTGACGGTTTTCCTCAAAGGGCTGCCCACGCAAATTTCTCAAACTTTACGCGGATGGATTGTATCCAAGATTCTGTTGGCGCTTTCAGCTTACGAAAATACCTCGAATTCGGACAAAGATAATCGTCAGAAAAGTTGCATAAATATCTAAGGAAAAAATGTCAAAAGCTTAGTAGCGCTCTCACAAAAATGTCAACGAGAAACTGCTTCGCGAATTATATTAAACCGGAATAAACATTTAATTTATTACGTCATATAAATTACAAACTATAATTACGTATTACAAAAGTTAAACATCAAATTATAGTTAAGCTGCACAACTTATGAGAGTTTAGTCAAAAATATGTCATTTTTTTTAGAATAAACCGTTAGTATAATTCTGTAAACTTCAGGAAAATTTCGCATATTTTACCCTCTTTCTGTGTCGTCACTGTCAGCTTGCCCGTAAATTTTCGAACAGTTTCACAAATGACACTTCATTCGCCATCACCAGTTGCACTAACGTACACGTACGCGCAGTGGTGGCACGCGCGCAGTGGTGGCACGCGCGCAGTGGTGGCACGCGCGCAGTGGTGGCACGCGCGCAGTGGTGGCACGCGCGCAGTGGTGGCACGCGCGCAGTCGACGCAGCCACAGAGAAGCTCCGCATGCGGAGACCCTGTGAAATATTACTATCCACAACTTCATTTTTTCCCGTTTGTTTCCTTTTTATCGACCACCTAGATAACAAAATTTTCCGAAATCCTAATGGGAGTAAAGTTTCCGAGCTGTCTAACCAAGATGTTTTGCCCAGAAACTTTTGTAGGTGAAAAAAGCGCGCAGCTTTCAAAATCCAATACCTGAAGTTTCGGTAAGACGACACGGAAGAGGTCAAAGCTGTCGCTGGCGAGCGATCCAGGACATTTTGTGCTTGGCCTCCGCCACAATTGGCTACACGATTTTGCCACACGACCTCTGCCCTACCATTCTGCCACACGACCTCTGCCTTACCATTCTGCCACACGACCTCTGCCTAACCATTCTGCCACACGACCTCTGCCTAACCATTCTGCCACACGACCTCTGCCTAACCATTTTGCCACACGACCTCTGTTTGGGCCTTGCCACGACCTCCGCCTTAAGATTTCTCCTGGAATTACTCGGGAACGCATTCGACAAATTTCCTGCTGAGCGGCATCAATTCATTTAAGACATTGCATTTGGGCTGCCAGACTCCCCGAGCAACAACTGCTTCTGCTTACGACCAGTGGATGCAATTTTCTAACGGAACTCGATAAATTGCAATAAGAGACTTTGGTTAAGGCCTCCGAAACCTCGCAGACATTTGCATCGAATTTTCAGAACAAACTCAACTGCACGAGTCTGAGCGCGAGCTCGTCACTTTCTCTTACTGTCCTGCGTGCGTATAACGGACCCAAATCTCGCCTTAATTTGAAAGCTGAAAGTTTCGTGAATCTTTCCGGGATCACCGACCTGAATTTTAGAGCCATGCTAAACATCTCAAACAGAACACGACGGCACGAAACTTCGTCGATTTTTTTTTTTTACGAAGCTCGTTTCTCGCTGACCTAAAAAGGTGATACATATTTTCCAGGCTCGAGCTTAATTTGCATAGCCATCAAATTTCGGGCCACACTTGACGCCAAATGTAGAGATTTCCCATTTTTGCAACGAAGATAGACACCCAAGGCCTTCATCCGGCTGGTGATGAGATGGAGCTTCAACAAATCCTAGACCCCATTCCCCTCCTCTATGGTTCACGATTATGTCACACTCAGTCGCCTGTTCGCCGGCAAGTACCAAAGTTGAGACTACCAAGACCAGCTCCTCCAACTCCAATGCTAACCAAGCATGTAACAGCCTCATTATTCTTAACTGGAACGGCTCAAGTTGTGGCTATGGCGCTACCATCGAAATCAGCTCAAAGGTCACAACAGACCAGAGAGAGAGGGAAGCATATTTGCTTTAAACTTTTACGACGGGACTCAAAACTAGTCGTGTAAAGTTTGTATGTTACCCTACTTAAGCCTCGAATGGTGTAACATGTTGAGTGAAATTAGGATACTGTTTATAAAATCGCTTATGAAACGAGAATTTTGAATTCGATACCAGTATCCACACACGTATTCTCGACCCTTTACTTCGAACCCAGATCTGATTGTCTCTAGCGCTGCGATTTCCTTTTTTTAGTTGGAGATAGCATAACGAACTCTCTTCTCCACCACCGCTCTTTGTGCCTTTGTCTTTTTTGTTCCAAAGTTTCACATGGAAATATGTCAACTTTCATACTTTAGCTTCCGTCCATTAATTTCCATTTCAAGTCCTTTAATTAGAGGACTCGAGAGCTGCCTGCGCCCCCAAAGGAAAAATTTCTCGAGTTATTAGAACTATTCTGCAACACGCGCGTATCAAATGTTCAACTTTCAAACATTAAAACATTTGATAAAATCCTAAGAAATATTATATTCTCTTTCTCTTTCTCTCTCTCTTGGATAAATAAATCCAGTCTCGACGTTCAAAGTTTTAGCAAAGTGGGACCGAGTTAAATCTAATTCATTCGATTAATTAGCTGGGATATATTGTTGTCCATCGCCCTCGCCATCGCTTCAAAACTCTTAGTTCCCCGTAAAATCATTTCAGATCTCTCGATCTCATATGGACCCATCGCGATGTTTTAAGTGAATTACTTCGTCAGCCGACTCAAAGGGCGACCGAACTAACTTTTTTGATTAAACTTTCTCTCTAATGTAAATAGAAAACTTCAAAAATTTTCGGAAAATTTTTTCTTTAGATATTCCTCTGTTCTAGAGAGGGAAGATTTTCGATTTCAAGGTGGTTGTGATCTTTTTGGGGTAAAATGACCCAAGTCCGAGGTAAACTCGCCATTTTTGGTGGCATGAAGAGGCAGAAGATGGAGCACTCGACGAGGGCTCGAGATTGGCTGGAAAGACGTGCTGTAGCGAAGCCTCTCGCATTCCAGCTAACTTTGGCCTTGGGTCCTTGGGAAAGGCTCCTGATGAAAATACGCGTTTGAGCTACCTTTATAATTTGAGGCGCTCTGAATAAATGGTGCGACCCTCGAGGAATTTCATTCAAATATCCGGCGTGAAGCTCAGGCGCAATTGACAGGTGTAGCGCTTGCACCTGCCTGCTGTGACGCGGCAGCGACGTTTGGTGTAAATTTGAGCTGCAAAGATGAAGCAAGGCCTCAGACCTGCAGACTGCCCAAACGCAGAGTGCTTTCAAATGTATTTCTACGAAAAACAGCGAAAAATAATTACTCCACACGCGGCACACTGCATAACAAGACACTGAGCGCATGATCCAATATCGAATTCCCATAATTTCGACGATATTTTGGCTCAGAGTCTTACGAATTTTATTTGTATGAATTGACGATCCCGTAGATTTTTATAGCGCCAGGCAATCTAAAGCATGTCGGACAATACTAAATGATTACTCATTGCAAAAAAATTCTCATTTGTCTACGGGAATGAACTGTAAAGTCAAGCTTGCACACAATTTCTAAAAATCATAGTTACTAAAGATTCAGCGGTTTGCGCTTTTTAATATTCACTGTACGTTTTTCCATCCCGTAGGAACTATCCTATGAAGCAAACAATTTACCATCCATCAAATTCTTCTTCATACTAACACGTGAAGCGTTTATTATCTAGTGAACTAGTAGTGTTTAGCCGGCTAAATAAGATGTTTCCCTGCCATTTCACAAACAACTCGATGTGAAGGGCTACTCACGAAGCAACTAGTAGGGCTTCAGAGGCATCGTGATTTTTGAAGCAAGTACACAATTGGGACTATTTGCATCGCAATTAAACTGTCTGATTGCAGATTCTTTTGAAATTTCTATCCCAAACACTTCTCTCCTGTCTTTTTAAATTTGCTCCACTGGACTTGAAAGTTCCGGGAGAACCAATTAGGCAATACTGTGAACTTACTTGAGCATTCGTACATTTTTTCCTTTTCATTGTACGCTGCTATCGTTTCGAATAAAATAATCTTTATAACGTTGGCTTTCTTAAATAAATATATAGTAAAATTCTCCTTTTGACAAGTACACAGCAAAGATACTAAACACACCCCACTTTAATTAAATTGTCAAATATACTTCCGTGAACAATATGGTCCAATGCATCCCTCATGATATTAACACGTTGACTCCGAAGTGGGTCATATATGGTACACGCGATCATCTAACCTAACCTAATGTAACCAAAACACTATCTTGTATAAATACAACTTTTCGAATTTTCTTCAAATTTGTATTCATCAATCGAATAAGCTAGTTCTGATTAGGAAGAAAATTAATAGAATAACCAAATTTGTGAAACCAAAATCCTTCATTTTTAAATTCACAGTAGAGATATTTGTCGGCATGTAATTTTACCTGTGTGGAGAATCGGAGTCAACGTGTTAATAAGCCCATCCACAAATATTTACCGCAGCAGAGACAGAATTTAGCTCTAAAAGCGACAAGTCGTCAGCCGTTGCACCCGCAGGCACTAAAGTACGTTGGTCCAACCCACCTGAACCTTGAATTAAAATTCTCCGAGTATACTGATGAAACTCGCTGCTCTGTCAATAGTTCACTCGTGCAATCAGCCATGGACGCCTCCAAAATATCCTGCACAAAGGCTTAATGACTACGTACATTCCTTCAAACTACGATTTTTTAATTTATGATATCGGTCAACTGAAATCGTCTTGAATAAAAAATGTTGCTCGTCTTTTCTAGCTTATTGTTAAGATTTCTTGTTTCTCTATTCACCGTCTCTTCGTGTTCAGCTTCATACTTCATACTAGGTTTGTTCTTTTCGGTATTGCGATGACTGAATCAGCCGTAACGTTTACTTGATTTCTATCAATCTCGATTGAAAAAAATTAAGAATTTTGGCAGGAATTCTCTACTATTGTTTAGTTTAGATTTTTGCATCGCTTAGCTCGCTTTCTTCTTTGCAGGGCTCGCGCTCTAAGGATTTCGACTGAAGATTCATGAATAAGAAATGGAAATTCCGTACATCGTAACCTAAGTTTTACGACAAATTGCTCCTTCGAGTGCAATATTGCTTACATTGACTCAAAACTAATTACTTCATCCGGCAAACGTAGCAACACAGATTTTTCAAAACTTGCGAATCGGTCGGTTCGCTCGTGTGTTCTTCGGAACCCGAATATTTTTTGGACAACTTGGCCGAGAAAAAAGTGAAATTTTACATGGTTTCCGATGACCCGAGAAGCAAATGTGCACGCCCTGGCCTTCTCTGTATGGCTTCACTTTCGGTCGTAAATTGGACAGAAACGTCGGAAACTGAAATTCTTTTCCTCTGTGAGTGTCGCCGGACTGCTCGGGTCCGGAGCCCGGATCTGGAATGCTTCCATCGAGCGACGGTGCCGCTCACATTCAAAAATATCGTCGGTCTGCAAGACGGCTGGGTCATCCCACGTGTCAAAGAAAATGCACTGGAACTTTATGATATACACCAGCATTGTAGAGGCCAGACAAAAGTGTTCGTAATATCTCGAGTTTTACCAACAATTCTATTTCATCTCACCAACGATGGCTCAATGGGTAATACATAGGAACCCGTTCGCTGTCACATGACGTACGTGTGCGCCATGTGGTCATTTGGCTACCGTCAGCTCGACTGTCATTTGGCTACTGTCAGCTGGACTATCATTTGGCTACTGTCTGCTGGACTGTCATTTGGCTACTGTCAACTCGACTGTCAGCTGGACTGTCATTTGGCTACTGTCAGCTCGACTGTCATTTGGCTATTTTTAATCGCTTTCCTTCGCCCTAGACCCTGACGCACACATGCGTCTTCGTTGATCATTTATGGGTTACAATTGCTTCCATTTTGCAGAACAACCACAATAGTAAAAATTGCAATTTAAATGTTCAATAATAAAAAATAATTATGACAGCATGAGGAAACGAAATCAACTTTCATGGGAGTAGCGATTGTGGTAACGCTTTTTTCCAACAATGTTATTAAATATTTGATGTCTCGACTCCGGCGCTCTCGACTCCGGCGCTCTCGACTCCGGCGCTCTC
>VOMN01083401.1:0-12314 GCA_014899125.1 Orchestia grillus | reverse complement strand
ACGTGCATAAATAAATTACAGTGAGAGAGGTGATACAAATATTTAGGATCGGGGCGGTTATAAAATAAACATTCACAGAGCATCAAAAGTTGCTGAGTAACAAGCAAGAAGGTAAAGGATTTTAGGCTTTCCAGGTGCAATAAAACCTTATCCAACAAGAAAAACAAAATTGAGACACTCAAACTGTTACCTGGTTAAAAAGTAAAATTTATTAAAAGATGGGAACACACATTTTCATGAACTCTGGGGGAAAGTCACTTAACACTTCAATTATAGCAAATCAATAATTAAATTAGCATTTCAGAACCATTCTACTTATTTCCTGGAAGGTGAGTCATTTCATGAGTGATAACCTAACAAGCTGAATGAAAAGTGATTAAATCGGAACTAAAATTGCGAGTTGAGGGTCATAGAGCCACAAAGATGTGCAACAGAACAAAAACTTCATTTAAAATTTGTCATTTAAAAAGAATCGATAAGGATTTCGAGCACTCTGCAGGAATGGTATATGAAATTTTCATGCTCGGGAAGTATGTCATCGATGTCATCCTTCACACGAGGAGTATATTTTGCAACAAGACATGAAATTATATTAAATTTACTAGAACAGCATTTCCTTCATACTTTATATTTATGCCTTATGCTATGCACTACGATGATTGCGCCTCTACCAGGACAAAAAAATATAACAAGAGTTCTCTTCCACAGTTCGAGATTCAATTTCAAACACAAAATTCCATGAAATTAAGCATACTTCCTTGTCTCTGGTTCTGTAGATTGTCTTGTATGAATATTACCCATTCAGCTATTTACTTCCAAAAAATTAATATGCATATAGTTACTCCTTTACTCTACATATTTCAGTCAATTATTTCAGCTATTGAATGCTATTTTTACAATCTAAATATTCACTTTCATTCAATATTTGATTTATTTTTGTTTCCTATATAATTAGTAAAAGATCTTAACCCTAAACTTCTTACCATGGTTCAAGCTTGAGATTTTCAAACAAAACTTCAATATCTGAAACTAAACAATTGCTAAGCTATCACAAATAATTTCAGCTGAGTATGGGTAAAAATGCAACAATCTTTAGTTACAAAATCCTTAGTGAATTTTCATAACGATTCCCATACAAACAGAAGTAGATGTGCACTAAACTATTAGCACAAAAGTTATAAAACTATTGTTACAGGTACCTCATTTAGTAATTCTTATAGCCCAAATCTATATGTGCATTTATTGTAATTTTTTCTTGTTCTTCAAATATAGATGTATATCTTATTTACTATCATGTGATTTTAATAAATAGTGTCATTCTTTTCAGTTCATAAGTAAATACTAAGATTTCTAGGGTTTATCTTATCCACTATGCTATAAATTAAGTAACATTAGAACTCAAGTTATAATTCCTCAGGTGTTTTGATGTATTTCTACATTTCTACATCCGGCATCAGAGAGCCTGATACTACTGCATTACTTATACATGGCATTTACCGTTTTTTCAATTTACTGTGATATCTTAGAGTTTCATTCCTTCCTTAATTAGGGCTATCGCCATCTGTTAGGCACAGCAGATGCGTTTATCTCACCCGCGAAATTCGTGCCTGGCAATACTATGAAGTTATGACCACAAAATTTCTCATTTCACTTATCGAGGGCAGTTTGACTATTTTAAATCACTTCTTGCCTCACCATGGAAACGAAACCCCAAATTGCTTTGCCCAGAAATTTAATGTACAATTTCAAACTTCTCCCTGGTATGAGTTCCTTCTAAAATTGACATATCTCAAGATGCAATGAACACTATTCACACACAGCTTTTCAGAAGTGCTGCATTTGTTGTAGAAAATATTGTTGAAACTTTACAGCGAACGCCTCAAATATGCAAAAGCAAAGCAGTAAGCATGCACTGCCACATTCTCCTGTCTCGACTCAACACAATAAATATGAATAGGAGGTTAATAACTGTATTCTTTTACTGCCTAATATACATGTATATTTTATTTTGTTATTCTGGTGCCATTTGATTTAACATTAGACTTGCATGTATTTCAACAATGATCTAAACAAAATAAACAAATAAGGCCCGAACAAAGAAAGAGCGAATTCTTTTAGGGACACTTTGCATTTAAAGGAAAGGCTCAGTTTAAACTTTAAGAGTTATTGTCTGTTTAAGTTACAAAAAGATTCCTGCCCTCCATATCACGCAATTCATGCAGGGTGACAACCGCTGAAATGTCAATCTCAAGCATTCAAAGGATGAAATGATTGATGCAACTTCCCTAAGGTAAAAGTTGCTGAAACGTCAGTATTAGGGTGTGCATGTGCAAAACGTTACTCCCTACAAATGAAACAAGACTTCATAACCTGAAGTCTGACATATGGCTAAATACATGCTCCTCATTAAATATTTCATTTTATTTTATGGGTTCTGATAAACAATTTATAACGCATTCCATACCGTGACAACATCGAAATTGATATTAATAAGTTACAATATTACCTTGCACGTGAAGATGCCGTGATCCTGCCAGGAAAGAGAAATGTGTGTACTCGCAGAACGGTGGCGGTGCTGCTGCAGGTCGTGGCTGTTGTTGCTGCAGCTTCCGGTACTGCTACTGCAGGTGTGTTGACGGTGCCTGCACGCACACCAGGTAGGATATGCCACTGAATTAAAAGCGCTTTAAGTATGTAGAGAAATGGAAATGTAATTAAAACAAAAGCTTAATAGTACATTGGACCACGTCTTGCATTGATCACGGCTTTCATTCTATTAGGTTTAGATTCAACAAGATTTTGCGAACAAACTAAACGAATATTTGTCCTAAAGTATGAGCTAAAGTTAGAATTTTTTTTCAATTTTTTTGGGAGACTTGCAGTTTCCTCCCCAGTGTGTGAAACAGGACAATCACCGTTGATACGCAGGCAATGCGCTCTCGACGTGGGAAGGCAAATTTACAACGCAACGAACGGTAATAAACGCTCCCAATAAACCAGAAGACTGTGACGAAAGCCCAGAGCGCCTCGAGAACAGATATTGTAAAATCCAGCAATAGAAAGTCAATGTTTTTTATGACATGTTGGAGACGCCGCTCGCATGTGGTCAGCCTGGGACGACACGCTACTCAGATGATGATTGCCTCGTGGTTTCCATCGCACCATGACAGCCCGGACAGCCATACGACCCCCCCCTCCCCCTCATTATTTTCTTACTTACGAAAAACATGAAGAAACAACGGCAAAGTCGCACCTATCTTCTGAAACCTTCTTTGGGTGATACGGCAACGTGGCAGTCGGGTGTTTAAGAGAGGGACGGACGACATCGGGGAAGAGTCACAAGTATTCGCGAGAGAAACATTGAGCGTCGGGTAACTTATTTGAGTTTGAATGAGCTAAAAGGAGAGTCTGGCCGCTTAGTCGTAGAGCTTGGCATTATGTTGGGTGAAATTAATGTGACCTAGTATCGATTCGCTTTTCACGTATTCTGCTCGGCTGAAGCACTCAGTATTTGTTCAAAGTACTTGGCTGTTCAGAGCTCAAGTCGTTGGCCTGTTATTGCAATTACTTAAATCCGGCCAGGATTAAAAGGCTATATTCAGCTCCTCTAGAGCTACTACGCCGACTGTGTGAGGCGCTTGGGAATGAGTCATCGTTCCTGTGGTCCAGTTGTGGACATAGGTCTATCTTGTATTTGTTGTTGAATTACTGAAGTTCCTGAAGAACTACTGTCCTAAATTAACTTCTAAATTTACTTTAAAACTTGAAGTCGTTTTCTTCAATCTCCACTCAGACCATACAGAAACACGTGCCTAGACCACTCGGAAACACGCTACCCTAAATGTTGAAATCCAGTGCCTCGTAATGTACCTATATTGAAACAAACAATTGTACCTATATTCCTTGATATTTTCTTGATAGTAACAACCTATCACTTTGAAATCAATGTGACTTGCTTCCATTGCTGAAAAATACTTGTAGAAAATTTTGTGTGACTAAATGGCACACTTATTTTCAATGACTAACCTCTTCCCTTTATTTTTCAAACTAATTTTTTTGTACAGTTCAAGGAAACCAACCCGTACTTAACCGCCATCTAAAAGCAGTTATTCTTGACGTATGTGCACGGGGGGTATTTTATTTTCTTTATAATTCCTACAATCGTTTTAAAAAGGTGCTGCAATGCTATATGCTGCATATTTCTACCTTCTTTTGACAAAGTTCTTTTTGAGGTCTGCAGGTTTTAACTGACAAAGCATCTAAGCTGACTATAGTGCTTAACAATTCTGACTACACTTTTTTGCATGTTTTACTTCTCTTGAACCTCTCTAACCATAATTTTGCATCTAAAATTAAAAAACAGTTTTTCTGATAGAAGTATCAACTTTTTAACACTTAGTAGTGGCCATGAATGATGAAATGTTTACAAATAGGCAACTAAGTCTTATTTACAGTAAAATACCTAAAGCATGGTCATTTGAAACAAAAAACTTTCCAGTAGCGAAACTTTTTACAATCTTTCTCACCTCATTGAAAATATGACATACAATAATGGTCATTACAGATTAAAATTTCAGGTTTTCATACTATGTCATTTTGAAGATATAAAGTTTTTAATTCTTGTCCTCCAGTATTTGTTGTTACTGCACATGCATCACTGTATTTGAATATAGGTATACAAGCAGTTCACTTAAATTTACAATACATTAACTTATTTTAAGAATTGACTATTTTAGAAACTATAGATTGCATCTTTTAAACTATGCTAGTACGATGGGAAGGTAAGGTCTTAGATAGGTGAAACTGTACTGTATGTACAAATGTACATTCCCAACAACTAAGTAAAGGAAAGTCTTCGATTCACGACTTTATTTTCTTGGTCCATTTCTTTTCCTTGCTTGAAGTTGAATTTACACAGTTGATTTTAACAGGTGACCTCAAATGGGCATTTTCGGTGACTGAATTTCAGTAAAAATCTTGAATGTAGCCTTGTTGCCGAAGCATGTACTCAGTGCTCAAGGATGCTCTCTACTCTCCCGTTGACTGATGTCGTGGATGGTCGATTGATGTGTCGCTCCGCGTCGAAATTAAGAGTATAAGTGTACAAACCTTGTGTATATCTAGAAACTGTGCTTTTGTATGCATTTACAGTTAAGTGAAGTGAAAAGATTCGGGGTTTTCACTGGGAAAGTGAAAAAGTGTGAGTGTATGGAAAGCTCCCAGACGACAGGTTCTCATGCAAAACCGAATGTGGTCTGGAAATAGAGAAAAAATTAGGGACTTGGGTGTTATCGTCGAGGACAACGGACGATCTTGAGAACATATCGATCTGACAGTCAAACAATGCCAGCGACATATTGGCTGGATCTTGCGAGTCTTCAGGACACGAGAATCGAAACCGATTCTACTGGGAACGCCTGAAATTTCTCCAACTGTATTTTCTCCAGGGATGAAAGGAGAGATATCTTATAATCTACACGTGGAAAACGATTCGTGGAATGGTATCAGACTTCAAAAACGAGATCATAAGGCTGCGCACACAGCAGCACATTCGGTTCTGCAAGGTGTATGTTGTGCCAACGTTCAATATGAGCGAGGCTGGCAGTGTTCAAACTAGACATGAACAGTCCTCGGTAATGGGATCCAGACTCTTCAACTCGCTGCCATAAGACCTGGGAGAATTAGATGGTTACCTGGACATTTTCAAGACGAAGTTAGATAACTTTCTGCAAACTATCCCTGATAGACCTCCCTTGCCTTACTATCATTAAACAACAGAGGGAAACGGCTTAATTAAACAGCAGAGGGAAACGGCTTAATTCAACAGCTGGCAGATATGCGAAGGCACAAGATGCAAACACAGCAGCGGCACCGCAGTGCAGCTTGAGAGTGAAGGCCCAACCACCTCCAAAGTTTTCAAGGTTCAGATTATGCAGTTTTCTGTTGCATTTAATCAAATACCAAGATTGATCAAGAAACAATTTCATCCTAATACACATTTCTCTAAAATTCTTCTACATTGAACAACAGCTGTACAGATAGCAATCCTTTCCCCTTTGGCTGATAGAATGAAATACATTCGTGAGCATACGGATGCAATAGTACAGCGCCAACTACTTGTCATAACTACACAGAGGCAGCTTTCACATCCTAAAATAGCATTACCCAACTCGCAAAAGAGAGGTAGCTCACACCCGATCCTGGTGGTTCTATTACGGACACAAGCACTCACAGGAGGGTGAGGCAGTGATGCAGCTGGTGGTGGTAGGAGGTGGAGGTGAGGGCGTGAGCAATGATTGATGACTCCTGTGTGTGCTCCACCACCACTGGCACTAGTAACTCCTCTAAACCTTGGTAGTGCCGCTCAGAAGGGAAAGGGCACTAGAAAAGAATGAAATTGAATAAGACAGAGCTAATCATAGAATAATAAAGAGAACACAATAGCATAAAGTAAAGTATGGAATAGGGACAGTTTGGTTCATTGGTGTGGAAACATCCAACTCCAATCACTATACAATTGGCTTTGCACACTATAGTGTACATCAATAAAAAAAATTTTTTCTCTTAGTCAGACATTCACAGAAACACTCATAAGTATGAACAGATAAATTCTACCAAGTTTATTAGGAGAAAGAAAGTTGTTCATATCAGGTTCACCCTATATGCATCAGCATATAGGGTGAACCTGATGCATCAGCTCTTTTATCCCCCCTTTTATGCATCAGCTCTTGTCTCAAAATTTAATAACTAACTTTTGAACAATAAAATTTGGCAGAAATGTTGGCAACAGTAACATGCACATATGTGCAACTTTAGAATAAGTTCTGCACAGTTGTAAAAAAAACTAAAGCAATACCAAGGTCTTGGACCATCCATACTTTATTTATTTGCAAGTTTTCAGTTTAAAAGAGTCACTTTAAGTGCCTTAATGATCAGAAAAAGGAAATGATTGTGACTAAATTGACTGATAATGTGTAACAGATATAGATGCTACTTTGGACCGTGATGTCCATATTGTAAAGAACTATCTCCGCAATTGTGAAACCAAGACTGAAAGGTGAGACATGGAAAAACATAGGATCCTTTCAAGATGTGATTTATGCTAAGTGAAATCAGAAATAGGCAGAAACCCTTACTCAACAAGCAAGAAAGTCTTTCAGAATGTTGAACTAAGCCATGTTTAGAAAATGACATTGTAAAGCATTGAGAAGTATGGCAAAATACATAGTGCCTGATATTAAACTTCCTCTGAAGCAGTTCAATAGGGATTATTCTCAACTTGTATGGGCAAGTACATACAGTATATGGAACTGGATTTTGAACATGTCCTCTTCACTGACAAGATGTGTGCTACATTTAAACAAACAGATGGGATGAGCCAAGTTTGGGTCCCAGATGAGGCTTCCCACCGCCCCCATCTGGGGCTTCATAATCAACAAAGAAGAAGGGGGACGCAGAGGAGGAGGATGCATTATGATATGGGCAGGAATTGTTGGCAATAATAGGAGGTCTTTTTAGAATGCCTGAAGGTGTAAAACTGACTGCAGCTGCTTATGTCAACTGCCTATGAGATCATATGAGAGATTGGGAAATAGTGCTGGTTATGCGTCTTACAAAGGTAGTGGTGTTTATCAACAATGGGACAGCAAAGCAGATTTCAGTAGGACAGCAAATTACAACAGTAAGTCTCTGTTGTAATTTGAGATCTATTCTTTGAAAATGACTCTCATTTGAGTAAAATGAGTAGAAGAGAGAGTGAAGTTCAGTCTGGTGTGTCATCATAGTATGTTCTCATTATTTATTTTCATTTTATTTTTTCATTAGTTGTTCCCTCATTCATACCGTTTTCATGACTTACTTTTATTCAAATCTAAGTATTCAAACATAATTTAGTGATTATCTACCAAAATGAGATCAAAAACACACTAACATGGGTTTAAATAATAATTTTATGACAATTTTCATGATATTAAACTCTGAGAGGCAATATCTCAAAACAAATTTCGGTAGCTTCCCCTGCCTGGCACAGAGCACCTCATATTTTTATTAAAAAGATGAGAACTACAATAATTGAGCAGAACTAATGATAAGTACCTGGAAAATAGAGGTAGAATATTCATCAGAATTAGAGGAAGATATCTAACCATAATTTAAGAATGGTTTGGCAAGATTGTGCTGCACCTACCTTCAAGTCAGCGTGTGGGGATGTAGGACGCAGATTGAAGAAGCGCGAGCGACCAGGGTCACCTGTACCAGCTATGTACATGAGAGTCAAATGAATTACATGTCCATGTAAAAAAAACGCTCCGAACATTTTACAAAGGGTACTAAAGAAAATGTAACTATCATCCATAACAAACTAGACTGAACTACAGACGATACTGGCTTTGAGTAACACATGATACATTGCTGCAGGCACTCAGGACCTAGATGACACATTGAAATGCAGCCCAGTTAAGAAAATATGACAGTGAAATGGTTATAAAGGATGCCACACATGCGCATGGAAGTATATAAAATGGGAATACAGTAGTGGGTTTCAAATGTGAGGATCAAGGGAAAACAATCATTTCATCAGCTACATAAAATGTGGAACAGACTTGAAAAAGCAAATTTACTCACCACTAGCAGTAGATAGATGTGCAGGTGCAGCCCTGCTGCTCGGTGTGCCTAAAACATGGGCCAACAAAGAAACCCATGAAAAAGCCAAGCAAAGCAAACACAACAATCAAGTAAAAAACTAACAACAATCAGTAGGGTTGCGAAACCCTCAGGTTTTCTAAGAAAATCTTGTAGGAGTGGGTTTCATTGTTAATGTGTAATAGTTTTCTATGGTTGGGGTTTTATGTTTGCTATATTTTGTCTCTCAGGAGTTAGTGGACAGCTCATAATCACATAGGCTATAGATTAATATTATCCATCCTATCTTATAGGGATTTGTGCCATGACAGTGAACTGATATTGAAGTCCTAAGGGAAACTCTATTGTTCCCATAGGTTACCTGGGCCATAACTGAGGATTCAGGACACATTTCCTAAATTTCCTTTTGCACCTACATTGCTGATTTTGTCATTTTCATCTGATGATTATAGTTTGCTGTTGAAATGGCATATAAGTTACAAAAACTTAGAGACTTGAAATTCATAAAAAAAACTTGAAAATGGAAGCCATTTGGCATTTGTTTCAATGACAAATTCTTTTCCCTTAAATTACATCAAAAAAATAAAAGCCCATACCTTCATACTCTTGATCATGATTCAAATTGCTCAAAAATATAGTGTGTGAAATTTTTGATTTGTTTGACATTTAACCACTAAGGCTTCAGAGCATGATATAATCATGTCTTTTTTTGTGCAAGCAGCACAATTGGACATGTGCAACAGGATTGTTTTCAGAAAGTAACACTGAACTAAGAAGAGTTTGAGTATTAAGTATAAGTATGTACATTTACTATTAACACATTGACTGCAATACAACCCACCGGAGGGTCGTTTTGCCCCTAGGAAAATAATATCATCGCAGCCAACGTGTTAATATGGTGATTCAAAATTTATCAACGTACAATTTATTTAGTGAACACTGAAAATCAACCAATTTTTTAGGAGAGTTATTTTTTTGATGGCGTGTTGTTCACTACCAGCCCTAATAATCAGTGTAGCTGCTATCATGGAATATTTTATTGAACTGCATTGGTTAATTATTGGGAAAAACAAAAGTAGAGCACACTTGTATATTTTACATAAAGATGTTAATTTAATGTATTTTGTAATAAACCTGGGACAAAAATTAACATAATTATCAGCAGAGCAAGGAATCATAATGAGGAAATGAAAGAACATGAGCAAAAATTAACTAGATGTTAAAATGCAAATTATACTTTTCAATAGAAAGTGCTATAGAAGGCACATAAAAATTTAACACAAGCCAAAAAAAATGCAGTGAGATGTTTTACTTTTAGGCTTGAAGAATATGATTGAAGATGATTAAGATTAATCAGCATTAGTAGTAGCTAGAGCATGCAATTACTCTCATAAAGCATTTTTACATATGAGCACTTAAATGCGACATAGACACATATGCCTTACTCACAGGGGCTGCCAGTGCATCAACACTCAGAGCAAACAAGGGAATGGTAAACTGAAATCACAAATGAAGTACTGAAATCACACAAACAGGTTTTATCTATTTGATCAATGACAAGGTTACATCCTGGCATGAATCAAGTTAGGGTTTTTGAGTCCTGGTTAAAAAACATAATCTCCTCAAGAAAACTCAGAACAGTAGGACCCTAATATGGAAGATTTTATAGTACTGTACAACAATAACATGAAACACAGTACCATAAAGAAATATAAATCCTCAAGGTGAGAGTGAGCAGATCTGGAACCCTTGAGTTCAACTTCTCAGTGAACATGATTAAAAAAGCAGAACAAGATAAAAACAAAAATTTAAACAAATTATGAGATTGCAGCACAAGCCGAGTCATAGAGGAGTACTCACCCACACAAGGAGAATGCTGGGGAGACACTTGCATGATCTCTGATGCCTCCCTGGGGAGACAGGAGACTACTCAGGAAACAGAATGCCAAGATTGACTAGGGATGAACACTGCATACAATCCAAAGCACGGCAGTTAAGACAAATATTGACAGGTAAAATTCCTACACTAAGTTCAGTAATGACATATAATGCCAGTGCTTACTTAATTTTAACACAATTTTACTCAAAATACAACAAAATTTTGACTTTTTCAAAAAGAGTAAGATAAAAACCTTATCAAAGCTAGTTGAATTAGGTTTCACATGCAGAAAGAGAAACAAGAACTAACTTATCAATATGATATACAAAAAAATTTACAGAGGGAATGGGAATAGGAAATATTGAGAAGAAAAAGTGTAGATCTTTGATTACAGCATGGGAGAACATATGCACTGCACATCAAATTGTGAAAAAGAATATTTTTTATAAGTTAGGTACCTTATATAATCTCATCGATATTTAACTACATTTTTATAGAAAAATTGTACCTAATACTTGTATGTGCAGCATCAGAATGGTCAAACTTTGTGCAAGAGTAAACAAGTGGCAGCCATTTACATAAGAAGCAAAGTAGGTACTTCAGCATTACAGATTAATAATGACTGGCTTTATATGTGTGCAATCATGAGTTACCAAATGAGTTTTACCGATTCTGTGAAGTCAGTGATGTCTCAGCTAAATAAAATTAATGGAAAATAATGATGAAAACGTCCAACATAATTGGACGGAATCACTACGGGAAAAAACTTTGTTGTTGACACAACAAAAGTTTCTAAAATAAGAGTAATTTAAATGTTGTTTTGCAGGATCCCATGCCAATGGTTTAGCAAGAGGCTGAGAAGAATCCAAGTCTAACCAATAGACCTTTTCAAGGCACAATGGTGATTCAAATACGTCCAAATGTACTCAGTGATGTCTTGAAAAAATAGAAAACTTTCAAGTACTGTGATAAATCCTCCACTCACAACTCGCAAAAATTCATGCACAGAAGCATTTACAATAATAACACAAAAGTAAAATTTTCAATTGTTTTGTTAAAGGATGAAATGCAAGCCTCTATACAGGGTGTTTGGTAAAAAAAGGAGATAAAAATTTCACACCTACTAAAAAGTGGTAAACTAAACTCTTTCGTCTCTAAGAAGCTTTGAGTGAAAAGGTGGAATTTTTGAGATACTTTATGAAAACATTTAGATCGGTAAGTTTTAGATTGTTCCACATCATTCAGCAAAGCAACTTCTTGCTTATCTATTCATTGTTATTCATTCTCTATTGTGACACGGCGCTGACAATTCGAACCACGAAGAAATGCAAAAATTACAGACATGTTCTTTGCTTACAGTGCTGCTAATGGTAATGCCAGAGGGGCAGCCAAGCTATACCAAGAGCATTTTCCAAACGATTACATACATGGTAACAGAATGCTTTCAAATTTACGCTAAAGACTACAGAACAGCAGGAGTTTTGAAATAAGCCAAAGAGATGCTGGTCACCAGAGGCATTTAGATGCAGAGGAATCAGTGCTGGATCATTTTCAGTATAATCTAAGGGCTAGCATGCGTGGAGCTTCAGCAACTCTTGGATTACAAAACCCTTGGAGAGTTTGGAACCTATTGAATTAAGTTTATTATCATTTATACCACTTTCAAGGAGTCCAAGCATTAAATTCAGAAGATTATGAGCAACATACACACACATATATGAACATATATCCACATGGGTCGACATTCACAAGCATATGTATACTCCTATAAAACAAGAGAAGTATTTTAAAGTTA